>VJMH01000148.1:0-18872 GCA_009835185.1 Aphanomyces stellatus
CAGTGGCCGTGTGACCATTGGCCAAGTCACGAGGCTGTATACCCTCCTCGGTATCGTAGGTGCTTGCAATGCAGTCACGTATGCATTGAGCCGGTTTTGGCCGGTTAGAAGACGGCGCAAGGTAAAGGAAGCCCCCGAGTCGGTCCTTCTCAGTGCCGGGGCCAAGTATTTGTTCGAGTGGTCGCCATGGATGCGCCATGGCGTGGCTTATGTTGACCCCGCGTCTGCCCTGCTCAGTGGCCTCGTCACATTTCCGTTCCGCCGGACTTTGTTTGTCATGGACATGAAGCTGTGGCGGGTCTTTTTGGTTGAGATGCCAGTGCTTGGTCCAAATGATGGCTCGACCGAGTTTGCCTTGCCGTTAGTACATTGACACCGAACGCTCGAACGTCAGGAGTCCATTGCACCCTGCAAACTACAACTAATACACACGCTTGAACCAATTGAATGATCTATAGGTGAATCGAGTATCATTTTTGCCGCCGAGTATACGTTTGCCTTTAGTTGCACGTCCACGCTATACTTTTCGCGATGTGGACTTTGTGATGGTACATATAGTCGAGGAAGTAAGATCGGCGGGCTCCAATCCAACCATATATTCGTGGAATGTTGTGTCACGCGGGGGTTGAAAAAATCCACGACAGACCCGCTCCAACGTGACTCATGTCGACGCTTGTAGCAATAAGGTCAATATTCTTTCGAGGCATTATAGCGTCGAGACAGCGCGGAACGCAATCATTTACGTTTAGAAGATGCTGTTGTTGTCGTCGTCTCGTCGGAATTTCTTCCATTTCGACGCAAATGTAGATTGAGTTGCGGGAGCGTCGCTGGATTGGCTCAACAACTGGTACAACAGTTGTTAGTCCATGCATCGCAGCAGTCCTTCGAGTACTTACTTGACTACGTGTTGCTTCCACAGCTTGACTCCATCGATTTGTCGCTTGGGTTCGCGAAACATTGTCATGCTACCGCCGGCGGCTCAATTGTAAATCAGAACCCATGCAACGTACATGCGACGAGGGCACTTGCGAGCCCAAAACATCAGACGACGGCACGTGGCGACTGCTGCTGTCAGGTTTAGCAGAATAATTTGCTGGTTTTGTGGAATATTCCGTCAACGACAGCTGTGTCAAAATTGTTTCTTCTTGGAAATAATATTCCCCGGTCGGATCGGGCTCGAAACTTTTGTGGAGCACGGACTCGTAGCCGAGCATCGAATCGGCGGACTTGGATGTCTCTGTAATATAAACAGCCACCACAGCGTCCTATTAAACAACAAAAATTGAGCCAACACAATGAACTGGAGAGAAAATTAGACCTGGACAGTCACTTCCGACCGACACATCAATTTGGCATGGGCCTAGAACAGACTGTCATCCCCCGCCAAAAGTATTATTTTGAACCTGCGAGATGCGTGTCAAACTTTCCAAAAGACGAATGGTAGTTCGAGCAGCATTGCGCATGTCGGACGATCGCTACAAACGATGGATGCATTACGATAAAAACAATACAATAGTTTTTGTTTGCACCTGCATTTGGTAATACCGTTGGAGAATTGTCATAGCGCTTCTGGACAGCCGAGGCTGAAATGTTTCCTACGCACGCATTCACTAAAACAATATTTTACAATAGACTTGCCTTGACATAGCAAAAGTACGCTTGTAGCTTTGCGATGTTCCATCCGCGCTTTTCAGGGCCGCTGTGGCCTTCGTCTAAACAAGGCAATCCCGTCAAAGCAATTGCAAATGACAATTATACCTTCCGACATATCGTCGACGCTGGCTTTCTTCGTCGCTGCTTGGTCCAAAATAAACGACGACACGCGCTGGTCCCACTAATTCAACTCTCACAACCTCATATTTCAACCACGCCATACCTCTTTTTGAACAACATCGAGTAGAACCAAAATAATGTCAAATCGACTACGAGGTATAACATCAACATCACACATTCCAAAAAATCAAATGTACCTCAACAATGGACTTGCAATCGCCGTGTTGACAGATACGTCTGCGTTGGGGTCGTATCTAACATGAGTTTCATCGTGGAGGACACCTATTCGATCGAGCCACGAACCGGCCTTTTGGATTCGTGACGGCAAAAACAGTCGTGCGCGTGTTCAATTGACAGACGAGCCCTGCTTTGGCCACACTCAACGTCTGTTGCTCCATCGCTTCGTGAATGGACGTCCGGTCGTGTGCTGTGATACTGCTGAACTCGTCTATGCAACACACACCCCTAAGTCACGTGCGCCGTCAATGGCACCATAAAATGACAAACGCTGACTACCGATCTGCAAGCACCAGTGCCCCTGCTTCCAACATCCATTCCCCGCCGTCTTTCACAGCGGTACACGTGAGACCAGCACTATACTGTCACGTCATGACCATGCATTGACAGCTACAACAACATGGAAAATTCCACAAACCTGGTGGTGCCAATGCCGGTTGTCAAGACCGATCGGGGACTGAGCTCGGCCGTGAACCGCAGAAATTGAGATTTCCCTGTCCATATAAAAAATTCAATTTTGTCAGAGTGCTTGACCGTCCTTCACCTGTGCCAGGGTCGCCAATAAGCAGCATGTGCGAGTCGCCACGTGTCTTCATGCCTGTTTCGTCCACGTAGGAGCAGCCGCCAATCACCGTCAGCGCAACCGCGAGTTTCACCTTGAACGTTTGAGAGGTTTGGTGATGCAGGTATGGAGATGGCGTACAATAAACATGCCATACACTTGGGGGCAGATGCTGGAGAGGATGAAATTGCGGCCTTCCAGAGGGGCGTCGGCATGCTGGTGCCAAAAATGCTCAAATTCCCGCCGCAGATCATCGGTCACGAGCGCGCGGGCCGTGCCGTTGACATTCTTGAGTCGAATGCTGCTGGCTTGGATCACAGTCTCCTATATTCATAAGGTTGGAAATCATGGTAAACATGACAGAGAACCAGGTCGCATCGCACGTCCTTAATGCACGGTTTCCAGCACTTGATTAAAGTGCCAACCACGACAACATCGTCGCCGGCTTTGACAGAGTCAACCAAAGCCCCTGGTGAAACATAGTCATGCAATCTGTTGAGGGATGCCACGGACCTTCCAAGATCACCATGATGGAGCGGGGAATCGAGCCCACGCCAAGCTTCGACACTTGTTCTTGTAGTTTGATCATCTATGTGATGGCAATTATGGTACCACGATGGACGGAGACGATGTACTTGGTAATCGACACACTTCTTGCTCCCTTTGATTTCGCGGATGTTGGTGGACTTGCAAGCCCCACGCGAGATGCACGCACGCTTCCAGTCGAGTCAAGGGGAGAGTATGGACTAGATGCTGCATACCGGGATGACCATGCGGTTCTGCTCTTCGGGCTTCGACTGGACTTCCCACGTCGTGTTGCACTTGGCGCATTCGAATTGCCGCACCTTCTCGAGCATGCGGGTGAGTCCAATCCGTACGACTGTTCCTTCGACGCCCATGAGACCCACAGCTTCCTTGCTTCGCAGTGCGCTCACACGCTTCTTCAGGCACGGGGGGACGTTGATGAGCTGGAGTTGGGTCGCGTGGCCAAACGCCGACTCGAGGATCGGGAAGCACATGGTCGGGTTCTGGATCAAGAGCGTACCAAACTGTGGACATCGGCTAAGCAAAATCTGCACGTCAACTTCGGGTCCAGGATGCAATTCGAAGAATGCCGCAAGCGCCGGCTTGTACTGCGTCAGCCCTGCTTCCATCGCCGCAGATCCGCGCGCTTTTGGATGAAATTTCGGTCCGAACAACTCCGGATAATTTCATCCGGATGTAATCCAAAACAGGAGCAGGTGCAAACGCCCAACGCCGAATACGACCGCTCGACACGAGATCGGGAAGCATGATGGACCCGTCGGTGGAGATGAGTCCAAAGACGGCGGTGGCGTCATCGTCCAAGGGTGGTTCGGAGAAATACCTCAAGCAACTCCAATCGCCGTCCGTGCGCAAGCTCTTCACGGAGAACAACACCGTTCAGAGCCTTCAAATCATCCACAATTTGAAACTGGTAGAGCTGTCGCCGCGTCGGTCCATCGCTCACACCGTCGCCTATGTGTGTGGCTAGGAATACCGCTATCGCCAGTTGTATGAAATCTGGGCCTTCTTCGTCGGTCTTCTCGGCATCATCCTGATGTTGCTCGACAACGAAGTCGTGATGAAAGCGCAGCGTCCGTCGACGCCTCTCTCCGAGGGACTCAAGACGGCCGTGTCAGTCACGACGGCGATTCTATTGGTCTTGCTTGTCTTTCGATACAACTCGCACACGAACATCTACAAGATGCAAAACATCCTCCCCCCCACCGCGACCATGCTCGGGGTCTTCTGGCCCACGCTCGTCCTCGAGTTGCTCATCTGCGGCTTCCACATTCCCCCCGGGCTCTCGGGCACGCTTCCTGTGCTCCAGTTCCGCCACATCATGGTCGCCAATCCCACGGACGCGCGCCACGTTTGCGAACACCCGCGCGGCATTGACACGCTCATCGAAAACAACCGGTGCTACCTCACGTACAGCTATTTCTACGATGCTTTTGGTACACTTTCTCCACCCCTCTTTCCGTCACTGTAGTGCATTAGGTGTCTTTATGGTACTCCGTTTGTACTTGTTTGGGCGGTACATGCGCAGTTCGTCGCCCTTGTACTCGCAATGGGCAGCCTTCATCGGTACAGTGTACTCGATCTTGCCATCATCTTACGTCCACGCAGGCACGTTGAAGAATGTCAACGCCATGAGCCCCTTCTTTCATTTCAAAGCCATTTTTAGCACCCAGCCCGCGCGTCTAGTGGTGCGTCTTTTCATTGGCATTCAAATGTTCCAACCACCATCGACTCGTAGGCGCCGCTCTTGGTGTTTGTGCTCTTCTTTACGGCTGCTGTGATTCGCATCTTGGAAGTGTACGTTGAGTGTCGTCGTCGCGGACGCCCATCACCCTCTTTTAGTCCTGCCCAACCCCTCCTACTCAACTATTGGACGGCGGTGTGGATGACGACGGCGTCGATTGTACCCCCTCGTGTCACGACCTTCGTTTGCCTCACCCACTTTCTGCCTAGACGTCGGTCGGGTATGGCGACTACGCCCCCGTCACGTATGCTGGCCGCGGGTTCCTCACCTTCAGTGGCATCTTGGGCGGGCTCTTGATTTTGTCGCTGATTCAATCCATCTTTTTCGGTGCGCTCGAACTCACGGAAAACGAAACGCGTGTCAAGTACATCATTGACAAAACCCGCTGGGACAAACAGCGCCGCGTCGCGGCGGCGCGGTTGATTCAGACCCAGTACCGGCTCAAGAAGCTGCGCGCCAAGGGCCACAACACCGACGCGCTCTCGCTCCAGCTCTTTGAGTAAGGCAACGAGAACAGAAAACAGAAATCGAAATGATCGACGGAACGAGAACAGAAAGTGATTGACGACGCGTGTAGGTGCATGGACGACGTCCACAAGTTTGTGCGCGGCGAACCCACGCTCGTGCGCAGCTTTGAAGAAGAAATGGACATGCATATTGGCGGCCTCCTCCGTGACATGGACGAGATGAAGCGCGAAGAAGATGCGATCCTGCAACGCATTCAAGAAAAAACGCGCGTGCTCAATGGTCAATGCGATGCCATCCTCCAAACGGTCTCGGCCAAATAGAATGGATATAAAAACACTGGATGTCAATACGATTCCGAATCGATATGAATTCTGTTCCTGACAGTCCGTCATTCTATTCCGTTTCCCGATCCACCAATCCGTTGTGAGGAATTTTCTTCCGCACGTGGTCTATAAAACGAGCGACGAGATGGGTTGATGGAACGAGACCGCTTTACTTTGTTTCCAAAGCCGCTGGTCGTATTGTTCAATCGGCCAGCTCCAGCAACAACATGCTTTCCAAGGTGACGGACCAAGCCGCGCCGACGACGCCAACGGGCACCACCCACTCGACCAAACTCCTGCCCCGCGAAGGCAAATGCACGCCCTGTGGCGCCGGTTGGACTCGCCTTGCGATCTTTTTCTGCGCGTTCCTTGCGGGTCTGTCGTCGTGTGTGTGTGCCGTGTCTGCTCACCACATGTCTAGCGTCGGCGATCGTCGCGGGGGTCTTTACGCTCTTGCTGTCGAAGAAGGAGCCTGGCGGCGCCGCGAAGCCTGCGAGTACGATGGCGCCGCCGTCGACAACCCTCGCGGGGATGCTGAGCCCCCTGCCGCGCCTCGTGGCCATCCGCCACCACGTGCGCTCGGAACCCTTGACGAAGTGAGAGGCCAATAAATCATTAATATCCACGTGGGATGGTTTTATGGGGTGTTGATAGCCGTGGGGGGCGGCGGGCGCGGCCAGTAGAGCATGACAAGGACCCCAACGAACGCAATGATGGACCCGACCCAGTCGCCGACGTCGGGCCGCTTGCCATCCACAGCCCACCCCCAGAGGAGACTCAGCAAGATGAAGTATCCTCCATAGACAGCGAAGAGCCGACCAAAGTCAATGTCCTGAAGCGTCTGGGCCCACCCATACGCGACCAGTGCAATCGAGCCCACGATCGCGTAGAGAATGTGCCGGATGGAGGAATGGTCGTCGTGCTTGACGTAGACCCAAACTCCGTAGCCGCCTCCGATCTCCAGGACACCCGCGAGGAGGAAGAGCAGCGTTTCTTTGACAACAGAATGCATACGGACGCAACTTTGTGAAGCAGCACACGTCCAGCGGCGAGCGCGGCAAACTGGACATCCGGATAAATTGGTCATGTATCCGGCGCATTACACCGAGCCTTTAAAGTGCGATAGGGACCCAATCAAATCCGATTACATACCTTCGTTTTACCTGAAAGTTTTTAAAGTACGTGACTATAATCGAAGTTAAAAGGAACGCACTTTAGAATCAACCACGTCAGCCAATCAGCGTTGATGTGCCCGCAGCCAGCCAAATCAGGCAGCGGCCGGCGCGGTTGGGCCATTATCCCTTTGCTCACAAGTAAGAATGGTTGCCGCCCCTGCCTCTAAGATCGTGAAGCCCGCCGGCCAAGTCGCCGATGACTTCGAAAAGCAAGTCGCCCAAGAATTGGTCGCGTTGGAAAACTCCGCCGCCGAAATCAAGGCTGACTTGAAGGACTTGTACATCACGGCTGCCAAGCAAGTCGATGTGCCCGGTGGCCGCAAGGCGATTGTGATCTTCGTCCCCTTCCGCTTGTTGAAGAACTTCAACAAGATCCAAGCCCGCCTCGTCCGCGAATTGGAAAAGAAGTTCTCTGGCCGCCACGTCGTGATCATTGCCCAACGCACCATCTTGGGCAAGGGCCACTCGCGCAGCCACCACGCCAGCGCCCCCCGCGCCCGCAGCCGCACCTTGACGGCCGTCCAAGACGCCATCCTTGACGTACGTTGATACACGCTTGCATGTTGTCTTGTACGCGATGGCCTCTGGGGGTTAGCCTTCCCATGCCCCATGCTGATGGTGTCGTTTGTCTCTTTTAGGACTTGGTCTACCCCACCGAAATCGTCGGCAAGCGCACCCGCGTCAGCCTCGATGGCTCCAAGCTCCTCAAGGTCTTCTTGGACCCCAAGGACCAAGTGAACGTCGAAACCAAGTTGGACACGTTCGCGACCGTCTACAAGAAGTTGACCTCCAAGGACGTTGTCTTCGAATTCCCCGTCCAACAAGAATAGAGTGTGTGAGTTCCTTCGTGGTACGTCCGTCGGTGTCGAGGGGGGGATCGATCTGTCGATGCCCGCGCTCGCCACCGACGGCGTCATGACGTTCTTACTTGAATTGAGCAAATAACAAATGAATCGAAACCATCGTTTGTTAATGAACCTATTTACATGACGTCTCGGGATCTGCTGGGGAGATTGCATGCTTAGAGTAGGACGGGGATGTCGTGATAATCGAGCAAGAGGAAGGAGAAGTTGTCTCTGCATGACTCGAGCTTAGCAATTGAGAACACGGGGACTACCATGGGGCCTTGATGGAGGAGCACGTGTGCTGGCAGATGCTATCGCCCGTCGTCGTCTTCCAAGACATGGAACATCAGTGCTTGCTGTCGCAAGTCGCACGGCTCAAGGCAGGCGGTGGTCAAGAGAGCATCGATGTTGGCGGCAGAAATCATTCGTGCAGCAGCCCAGTTCCCCATGCCTCCCGGGGGGATCTTGTTGAGAAGGGAAGGACGCACGCAACGCGGGGCATTTGGATGTCTACGTAGATACCGCGCTGATTGATTTAGGACACGCGTAGATCGAAACATCGGCGTGAAGACCAGTGGCGCCGCGTCGTGGCAAGAAGCGCTGGTGTTGGATTGCGTGGAGGGATTCAAAAATAGTGTGATGCAGTTTTATCAAACGAGGTATATTGACATAATTGGCAGATAATTGAAATATTGAATATGTTGAAATTGTTCGTAAAAGAAACCGAATTGCCGAGCAATTGTGTGAACCCAAAACCAATATATTTGAACTCCATACATATATATTTTCCATAAACATCGAATATATTTTTTCCATAAATATTGAGAATGGGAAATATTTTACACTACATTTATGTTTTCCCAAATTTTGGCACACCCATCTTTTGATGAACACGATCATTTGAACTTCTTCATCCTTCGTGAAGCCCACCATGGTAATGACTCAACGGACCGAGCACGTCTATCCGCACGCATGGGCGGTGGTAAGCAGCGCGTTCTGGCGCAAGTACCCGAACCCGGCATTGCCGCATGTCGAGAAGATGGACGTGCTCTCTCGCTTCCTCGACGACCGCGGCCGCTTGCACACTGCGCGACTTTGTCGGTGCGTGCCCAGCAACATGCCGGCGTGGGCGACGACTCTCCTCGGCAATTACTCGTACGTGTACGAAGAGACGATATGCGACCCCGAGGCGCGGACGTTGCATCTCAAGTCGACCAACTTGTCGTTCCGGTCCGTCGCGGTCGTCGACGAAGTCTGCGACTACACTAGCGTGGACGACCGGCACACGAAATACACGCAAACGTCACGTGTGGTGGCGCATGTGCCGATTCTGGCCAAGGCGTTGGAGGAACATTGGATCGAGCGCGGCGCGGAAACGGCCCAACAGGGGCTGCGGGCGATGGAAGCGATCTGCGACGCCGTCGCGCCGCCGCCATCATCTTGCGCGTGACATTCGGTATTTTTAAAATGTTAATTTATTACATGGACAAGTTGTTGGACGACGCGCCCGTCGAGAGCGACGAGCGCATGCCCGACGACTGCGGCGACGACGACGACTTGGACGAGGGCGGCACGGAATACTCGCGCGCAGCCGCGACGATCTGGCGCGTGAGTTTACGGTCGTCCTTGATCTTCTTGATCTTCTCGTCCTTGCGCGCTTCGTTGAGCGCCGTGTGGCGCCGCAGCTGGACGCGGCGGCGGATCTCTTCTTCCTCGCGCTGTTTCAGCAACTCTGCCTTCTCCGCGTGCTTGAACTCTTGTTGGAGAATGGCCAATTTGCCCTTGTGCTTCTCGGGGTCGATCACGCGCCCCGCCTTGTCGATCAGCCCGACGTCGTACAGATGTTGCTGCAGCTTGCGGTTCTCGAAAAAGTGGCGCAAGTTCCCATCCGCGAGCGCATTGTACTCGGGCAACGTTTGATTGTGCGTGTTCGAGTCGAACGTTTGCTCCCGTCGCTTCATGCCGCCGCCGTCGATCCGTCGGGGATAAACGAAAGTGGGCGCCATAGCTCGGCAGCGGGGAGCCTATATTTAGCGTCCAATCCAGATCCGTGTGAACGGTAGTGGGATGCCATGATAGATGGCCAAGGATTCATGTCGACAGACGACTCCTCGCGGGGTCAAGCAACAAACTTCGAACGCAGCTAGTTCGCGTCGAGGGAGTCGTTGAGTCCTAAAGTTCAGGCTGCTGTTTTTGAATTCATATATCGACGGAATGGGTGCATACCATGACGATTGCACGACGATGGGCAAGAGGGACAAAGGCGTTGCCATTGACGCTGACGGCAACCGCATGCCGCACCCACACAGCAGGGCCGACAGCCCCTTCGTTCCATGGGCGAGCTGGCCGATGCCACGAAGATCTTGTGAAGAACATTATCCGGATAAAAAGTGAATACAAACAGCAAGATTGAAACGGACGGGGAGAACACGAAGCTTCCCCTCGCCCGTCCATATCCGAACAAAGATCAAATCAACTTTTGACGCACACCATGGACGGCGCCACATTCGAGCAAGCCGAGAACCCTGCCTTGGCGTACGTGTATGGGCCTCCGCGGCGTCGGGGGAGGGCCCCCTCTCTGCATGTTGCTGACTCCCTCTCGTCTGTAGTGAATTCCAAGCCGAATACGACCGCAAGATCGCCGAAACGGCCTTGGAGCACGAAAAGGTCGGCGACGAAAACCGCGTGAAGGCGCAAGCGGCGTTGGAACAATTCAAGACGGAACGCCAACGCCTCCGCGATGCCAAGTTGCAAGCGAACCGCACACAGGAACAAGCGACCGTCGAGAAGCTCAACGCCGACTTGACAAACGACAACCCGTGGGAACGCGTGGTCAGTTTGGTCGAATTGGAGTCGCTCAAGTCCAAGAACGCCAAGCGTTTGGCCGCCGAAGCCAAGGCCCGTGGTGAAAAGATCGCTGCCGACAAGGCGGACTTGGAAGAAATCGACCTCACGCGTATGAAGCAACTCTTTGTCCAACTCAAGTCGGAACCTTTGGACTTGACCCGTGCCCAAGCGAACGGCAACGGTATTGCCTCCCATTAAGACTCGTGACGAGCGAGAGACGATGATTTAATGCATATGATGCATGACAGACAGTGTGTATACGGTGTTCTATTCCGTCGGCGGCGCCTCGACCTTGGCGAGCACTTCCTTGGTGCTTTGCTTGAGGACTTTTTTGATTTCCTTGAGCACTTGGTTGCCGTCCAAGGCGACTTCGTCTTCAAAGATGTCTTGGAAGCGGTAAAAGATATCGTTCACGACTTCCTTGAACAGCTCCGACACGTTGTCGGCGCCATTCGCCGCCGGCGTTGGTGGGGAACTCAGCAGCAATTCCTGCGCTTCCTTCTTCAATTGGTCGGCTTGTTCGAGCGCTTGTCGGGCCGCGTCTTCCCTTTGCGCCATATCCAAGGCGGCCTGTCGGACCGCGTCTTCCCTTTGCGCCACGTCCAAGGCGGCCTGTTGCAGCTTTGCATCGGCGTCGGCACACTTGGTACACGGGCCATCGCCGCCGCCAAACACCTCGCCGCCGCCGCCATTCACCTGGACGTCGTGGAGCTTTTGTTCCAACGACGTCACCTAGAGCGACGCAATCAACGTCCGCGCATTCTTGCATGTTGTGTATACCTGGGCTTGCCATTGCTGCACTTCTTGCTCCCGCGCGTTTGCGTGGAAAGCTTGCATTTGCTCGAGTTCACTGATGCGTTCGAGGCGCAGCGCCTTTTCCGCCTGCAGCGCTTGGATTTCTTGGGCCGCCGCCGCCGCATTGGCCTTCCACTGCTCGCCCAGCACACGCAGCTCTTCAATTTGGCGCTCCAAGTCCACCGACGACGGCTGCGCTTGCTGCCATTGCATCTACCGCCCAATGCAATCGAAATTTTTCCAGCATCGCATCGCACCTTTTCGTCGGCCAATTGCCGACGCAGTGCGTCCATGTCGACTCGATGTTGATCTTGCAGCTGGGCCACGACGCGGTCCTGCGTCATGCGCTGCGATTGCGCCTCCGATTCGTGCAGTGACGTGAGGTTGGCCACTTGCTTCTTGACGAGGTTGAGCTCTTGTTCGGCGATCGCGCGCGCCGCCATTTCGTTCTTGAGCGCCGCGTCCGCGCGCGCGCGGCTCTCTTTTTCAAAATTGAGCGCGTCTTGGTCGCCTACATCGTGTCGCGTCAGACACACAACACAGGCAGGACGACGTACTGGGCGACTGTGCCTTTTGGTACAACGCATACCGAAGCTGCTGCACTTCTTGGTGCATGCGGTTGAGCTGGTTCATGGCGGCGTCCCGCGCGGCCGTCAAATTCGCCGCCTCGCTCGCGTGCAGCGCCGTCTCGTCCTTCCACTGCGCCTTCTCGGCCGTCAACTTGACCACCATCTTTTGCAGCTCGTCGCATTTGTGCTCGTACGTGTTGAATTGCTGCGTTTGGTTGCCAATCTGTTGAAGGAGGCGTTCGTTTTCACCCACGAGGCGCTCGACCCCACGCAACGTTTGACTGGCGTCGCCCATCGACAAGAGCGCGCTGGAGGTGCTGCTGGCGGGGGCAATCCGGATCAAGTGGTCAATCTTGGTGTGCAGTTCCATGACCAACGCGTCGAGGGGTTTTCCCATGGGCGGCGGCGCCATCCACGGTGGATACATCGACACATTCGGCGGTTGCATCGGAGGCATGCCGTATGCGGCGCCGTACGGCGACGGATACATGGCCGAGAGCGGGGGTTGTTGGCCCATGAGCGGCACGGTGCCGCCGCCGTTCGACGGTGGCTCTTTGTGCGCCGCGGCTTTGGCTTGCTCGACTTCTTTTTGCAAGTCCAAGAGCTTTTGCCGCTGCTGTTCCAACTCTTCCTTTTGCTTTTCGTACACGACCAAGTCGTTGGATGACGACGACGGCGCAGCAGCGACGTCGGGTTGCTTGGGCGGCTCGCTCGCGCGCCGCGCGGCATTGCCTTCCTTGCTCTCGTTTTTCACCTTGACGAGCTCGATTTGCAAAATGTACCAATCTTGCTTGTTGGTCTTGCCCGGCGGCGCCAAGAGGATCCGAGTCCCGCCTTTCTTCATCCCCATGACCCCCTCTTCCAGTGCCGAAATGCGCTCCGACTTGTCCCCGACGCGGAACTTGCGCAAGTCGGTCGCCGACACTTTTTCAAACGGCGCGTATTTCGTCACGACGTCGAGCGGCGAGCTGCCTGCGTTCCCGACGACACGCCAGACGCTGAACGCGACGCCGACGGTATCTCCATCGGCGATCGCGCGGACCGGCGGCGCGCCGCTTGTTGCCGCGCTGCACGAGAGTTCTTCCTTGAGGAGCGCGCTGGGGGAGATGGACGCGCCGCCGCCCCAGATGCCGACGTGGACTTTTGTGAGGAAGAGCGTGCGGATGAACGTTTGCGCATCGACTTCCGTGTTGAAGCGCGCCGAGTAGTTATCGCCCGCGGCGTCGTAAAAGTTGACGTACTGCCCCGGCTGCAACGTCGCGTTGAGCGTCGGCGTCACGGGTGAGAGCGTGAGATGCTCCTTCGCGGCGTTGTAGAGGAGAAGGGAGTAGGCGGCGTTGTTGCCGAGGATGACGCATCCGACGGGAGACGGCGAGCAGGACGCGTACGACTTCTTGACGCTGTCGTACTTGAAGAGCGCGACGGTCGTGCTGTAGATGATGTTTTGCTGCGCGTCGCCCGTCGTCGAGGCGGATGGTGTCGCTGTCGCTTTGACGGGTTCCTTTGGGGCACTGTACCGGAGCGGGTCGTTGGTGTCGCCACCCCCCGCGCCATTCCCCCCAAAGAGGCTACCCAATCGCGCCTTCGCTTCCGCCATCAAGATACGTTGATTTGCGCGCTCCCCGGCGTGAGTTGTGTGTTGGCAAGACGATGGGCCAAATGTCTTCGATCGAAGTTGCAAGAATGTGTGCGAGTGAGACTTCGAAATTCGAGGACAAGATTTGGGGAATTGCATATTTTGACCATTTCTCCATTTTCAAAATGGCGCACACCCGCCCCCAACGCCCAATCGGACGCATCCGCCAAGATCGCCGCGCCGCGACCGGCGTCGACAGTTGTGCAGATTCCAATTGAGCACACTCATGTCCGCAGCCTCGCGTGGTTCCCGCGTCCATCACGTACGCCGGACACCCAGTCCGTTCTTTACGACCTCGTCCGGCATCGTCGGCATCAACCTCAATGAACCGACAGAGTTCCTCGCGCCCAAGCTCGAGGAAGCGCATGTGTCGAAACCCACCGACAACAACCAGTTGGAGGAATCGAAACTTGTCAAGTTCATGTACCAGACGACGACGTCCGGTATCGGCGACGGCATCGAGCGGCGCGAGAGCCCCATGACCCAACGCATGGACAAATTCATCGTCAAAAAAGGTACGCCGGTCGCACGAAACACGCATGCGACCTCGTGTCATAGAAATCGAACAAAGTGGCCTCGTGAAGATCCGATCCGTGAATGTCATCTCGCCGGAAGAAGTGCTCGCGCGGACCAAAGCCGACATCCTCGCGGTCGACCTCACCAAGTCGGCCGTGGACACGAAGCCCATCGCAGTCCCCCGCCAGGAACACCCCATGTACACGACGAGGTATGTGTCTTGTTTGCCCGTCGCGCATGACGATCACATTCCGCGCAGCACCCGCGTAGTCGGCGAAGAGAAAGGCGCGATCCAAGTCACGACGGAGCGCATCGTCAAACCAGGCACGTTCACGAATTCGTTCAACGGGTTTCGCTACCGCGACTACGGCTTGAATACGGCTGTGACCAAGTCCAAGATTTGCGAGCAGCTTGATTATTCCTAAGTTATATTTTGCCTGGGGATTTGACATACTCAACGCCAACGCAGCCGCGCAACGCATCTCGCATGTGCCTCTCTCGGAAGGACCGTGATGGTAATCCCAGTTGCAGTTGGCAACACTTGCCATCCCAGAACGATGTCGTTCGGATCGCCGTTCCCGAATGGGGCTGTGCATCGACTCTTATCTCTCGGAGTGCAACATTTGTGCCAGCCATGCTTCTCTCATTAGACCTTGGGGTAGCTGCACGTCTCCAAGGACGAACCAGAGTAGCGTTGACGGCATCAGTTCAAATTCAAAGAGGCAAAAAGGTTGGTCTTACCCGGACTTGAACCGGGGACCTTCTCCACGTCAAGGAGACGTGATAACCGCTACACTATAAGACCATCATGACTTCATACATTGTAATATCTTATTAAAGGCAACATGACAATAACAAAAAATCGCTCGCAAGCTCCCAATGAGGTTGAAACCCACCCTCACCCTCTCTGACCCTAAACTACAAGTCTTAAACTTATATGTAGAGGACTCGATATTCCAAAGAATAAATCAAATACAGCAAATCCACGAAACGTGTATTGGATGGACGTGCAGATACACAAATCGAAATGCTATAACGGCGCATCAAATTTCATTATGGGGCACTCTTGAAGCATGTGGACGATCCAGTCCAAATAGTATTTTTTAGTAAAACAGGCCTCGTCAGGGGAGCGGCACGGCGCAAGCGCCTACCAGCCGCTTTTCCCACAATCAACCCCTTTTTCATGGGAAGACTGGGGCTCGCTCCTCGCCAAGGCACTGCCTGCACAAAAGTACACACCCGACCTCCGCTACGCTCCGGTGGGCGCAATTTTGTGGCGGATGCTCTGTCGTCGCTCGCAGGTTTAAAGTTTACAGTTTGAAGGTTATTTTCAACTATCCATATGTGTATCATGCTTGTTCATCTCAGCTTTCTCCTCCCAGCGCGGGGCACTTAAGTCGCTTGGGTCTTTTGTCGGGGATTCACGAGATCCTGTGTCTTCACTGCTTCCCACAGAAAGTGCCAGATTTCCGACATATACGATCACTTTAATTCCACTGCATGTACCAAATTAACACAACGATCAACTTAACTGATGACGCAGCAATCACTTCATTTTCGTTGCATTTGTCAAATTAACACCACATTTAAGCTTAATTAAAGTATAAAAAGGGGGTAATCACTTTATTTCCGTTGCATATACCAAATTAACGCCACATTAAAGCTTGATTGAAAAATGGAGCAATCACTTCGTGTCCGTTGCATCAAGGCATACTTTAAATAGGTGAAAATATATGCTATTTCGCCTTCTCCGACTGTCCCAATAAAAATATAATACAGAAAAGAACGAAACCGATACAACAACCATTCGAGTGATCGCCCCCACACCGCCACCCAACCCCAAAATTGTGGCGCCGGCACACGGCAAGTCGCCTGCATTTTCAACGTACGAACGCTTATTGGCTGCTGCGGGTGTAAGCTACCTTGTCCTGACTCTCTCTGCCAGCGGATACTTTGTCTGGCTCGCCCAACCATCCTTGACCAACAACCTATATTGGGCCCACTACAACACCACCGGCACCGAAAGCTGCTTGATTGACATTGCCAACGTCAAGTTGTCGACCACTGGCCATGGTAATCTCAACCTCTTGGCCCAAGACGCAATCATGCGCAAGAACTACGCCAATGTGGCGCAGTCGCAACCTACATTCCAGCCTGGCTACGCGCGTCGCGTGCTCTTCACGGAGCTCAACACAGTCCATCAAGCCATTTTGAGCATCCGAAGTAGTCCCAACCAGTGGTGGTTTGACGCCCAGTACTGCTGGGTTGACTTCAAGCAGACATGGGACGTCGCACACACAGCGGCAAGATCGCTTCGATGCCGCCAACGGTACCAGGACAACGGCGCGAGCTACATCGAAGGGCTCTTGCGCAACATCGATTGGCATGGCTTCCTTGGGATCTGTGGGGATTGGTGGAACGAGGCTGTTGCGGCAGAGCTGCTGCGGACGCCAGCGGGAACCCAGTGGTTGGCCGATCGACCGTCAGCCAGTTTGCAGTTCGATGTCGACGATGAAGTCGCGTTCTGGCAGTCATGGAACATCACGCGATACGACCTGCAATGGCAAAACAAACGGGTGATTGCGATCACGGAAAGCATTTTGGTTGAAAATGCCTTGGCCATCCAAACGTCCGTGCCACTCAAAGCCATCTCACCCGCTCGAGCCTCGTGGACGTCGGCGATTCTCTTTTGGAATCTCATGAACGATTTGTGGATGCCATACTTTTACAATGTGAGCCTCGTGCGCGGGGCCCCCAATCATATGGACGTCGCGGGGATGCCAATGGCCAGTATGTTTGGCCTCGAAGATGCCAATGGCGCGTTCTCGCAGCAAACGGGTGTCTTTTACGCCAACCTTGGGCCGTTTGGATCGGTGGATGCTCTTTATGTTCCACTACCACCGTCTCTTTTGACACTCTACACCATGTTACGAAACATAATGTACCAACTCTTGTCAGCTACACCGACATTCTACAGGGTGATGGATGGTACCTCTGGCTTTATTTTTACGCCGTTGCCGCCTGTGTTTATGGTCGGTGATTTGGTCTATTTTGGTGGCAACCCCCTTTGCATGACCAACGGGCCGACACTATACCCGCAATCCCAGTTCTCCTTTGAAGATGCATGTGGCTCGCAGAGCCAATTGACATTCTCGGCATCGAATCATGCCATTCTCTTTGCTCTCTTGGTCAGTGGCGCGACCCAACTTGACTCGATCTGCGTCTTTCAGAGCTCCATCGGGTGTACGCAAGCACTGAGCCAAGCCCTCGTGGTTGTTTTTGACTTTCGTAGTCAACTTACAGACTTGCGTGCTATCGCTAACCAAGCCACCAGCGACGCACCGCCAATTGAGCTCTTCCAGTATGCACAAAACACGACTGACAACTCGTGGCTCATGCTGCACCAGCCTCTCCTCTCTTCCGACGTGAATTGGTCCTTCTTTGGCTGGCTCGCCCTCTTCGACTGGATCCAAGGCACTCGCGAAGTCATTCGCTTCGAAGGCGATGCCACAACGCTCGTGCTCATCTCGGAAGTGTCGCCGCCTGTCGTGCTTGCAACAAGCAACGACAATCAGAGCAACAGCACGATTCTCTACGACTTGCTTCTCTACACGACCATCGCGAGTGCCTTTGTCGGGATTGGATGTATATTTTATACTTTTGTCCATGGCTTTCGAATCTCTGGACGCAACCTCTTTCTCTTCAACCGCGTCGCTGGCTCCGTTTGGATCGGCCGTCCACTGCTGCTCGTCCGGGCCCTCGTCGCTTCCATCGTCCTTGGCACATGCCAAGATCAACTGATGATGCTTCCTGATGGCGGGTACTCTAAATTCACCGCCGCCCCTCGATCCATCTGGTCGTCCATGGTCGTGGCTGGGGAAGCCACATGGGTCTCGTATGTCATCGGTGACGTTCTTCTCGTCAGCATGCATGCTTCCTCCGCCAAGGTCATCGCCCCCGTTGCGAGTACCCTTGCGTGGTTGGCCATTGTCATCCTCGACTATGCCTTCCCCGTGACCTTCACTGCACAGCTCAACCGGAAATGCACCGCTGACGATACATATCGGTTCTTGAACTGCCAGAGTGGATTGATTCAAGTCGGTTCGTGGCCACGCATCGCCATTGTTCTGTGGCTTCAAGTTGGTTCGTTGGTCATGACTACCTTTACGTTGTGTCTATTTCAGCATCGACATCAATGGGACAGAGTCCAATCGAAACCATCGTTGGTTCTGCATGGCGCCGCCGCAGCCTTCCTTTGCCAACAAACAATTGACGATCGTGTGGGGACCTGGCAGTTGGATGACGCAACTCTCTTACTCTGTGGCTTGGTCTCGTTCTCGTGGGGACGCCTCAGCTATATCTTTGACATCAAAAGTTGGGTCATTCTTGACGCGAAACACGCCGTGCGAACACACGAACGGGTCGCGCTTTCGCTCGAAAAGACGATTCCCATCAACAAAGCCTGGGGTGCCACCGCGCTAGTTGCCCCACGAAACGGTCCAACAACCGCACGACACCCACGTCGTCGGGTCGTTATCTTTGGCTTGATATACGTCTTGCTCTCGACTGTCGGTAGTGTGTCGTTCATTGTCCTCTCGACTGTGAATTTTGCCAACGATTTCTACTGGGTCACGTTCAACATGACTGGCCATCACGTGGCCATCGCGGATTGGTTCAACGAGAATGTCATGCTGAGTCGCAACTTGTCTGCGTTTCGATTGGATGAGCCGCGATGGAGCTCGATGGACACGGACTTTTCAGGTCCGACACTGCAAGTGCGGTCGTCGCCATGGCTCGCCCCGAGATTGCAGTTTGAAGCTTTGACTGGTGTCCTCCCAG
>VJMH01000149.1:0-31058 GCA_009835185.1 Aphanomyces stellatus
TTGACGAGCGGGCTCAAGCTCTCTAACTCATCCGACGGTTGGGTCGTCTGCGACGGGAGGTTCCAAATGGGCTTGGTGCCGACTGTGCCGTCGCCAAAATTGTACGTGCTAAGTGCGACCACATACAGCGCGTACGAGATGACATCATCGGCCGACATCTTGAGCAACGTTTGGTACCGGAGATGCCGAATCATGTAATACTGGTCTTGGTCAATGTTGGCGCGCGGGTGGCGGCACAGATACGACTGCGTCTTGCCCATCCGCTTGAGGAAGAGGTAGATGCGGCAGGTCGCGGCCACAGACTCCAAGTCCTTTTTCTTGAGTTGGGAAATGTGGCACACGAAGGGAAAGTAACAAAAGAGGACGAGGCCGGCCGAGTAATAGAGGAAAAACCAATACGTGTCGGTGAGCCACATGTGGTCGGCGCGTTCGCCCTTCATGTCGCCGTCCCCGCCGAGCCGCTCGACAATGTAGCCTTGAATGAGGAAGAAGAGCGTCCAGAGCGACGTGATGAAGGCCGTGAACCCAGTCATGTCGGGCGCGCCAACGCCAACGCTCAAGCATTGCTTGTTGACTTGGGCCTCGAACGCACCCGTGCGTGTGTGCGGCGCTACGATGCAGCCAAACGTTGATGCGATCAGCGCATCGACCGAAAACGGCGTCCACTTGTACCAAAGGAGGACTTGGGAGAGCCCCGTGGCCATTTCTTCTTGCAGCAACATGGGCAGGACAATCGCAAGCCCGTCGTGTACTTTGGACGTGACCGCACCAAAGACCCAGCCCTTGCACCAAAAGTACACAAGGTACGCCCCAAAAAAGACGGTCGCGACGACGACCGAGCTGAGCGACATGGTGTCTTTCGTTTCGATAATCTTTTCACCGCTGTCGAGCTGTTCCTGGACCGCGTCGTTCTGCGCTTGGACGATTTCCTGGAGGAGGCGGTCGGTCTCGCGCTTGGTGAGCAAGTGGCCGCCGTGTTTCCCCGCGAGTTTGTCCAGGGCCTCGGCGTGCGTCCGGTAAAATTCAGCACGGCGGAATTCCATCCGGAGGAGCATGCCAAAGATCGTGGCTTCGTGGTCCCAGCCAAGCCACGGCGAGCCAAAGACGGGGCCGAGGACGATCACTGCGATCGAGTAGAGCGAGTTAATGGCGAGGAAGGCGGTTGCAAATGTGCCCGAAATGAGCACGGTCAAGAGCATGTAGAGGCCGCGCGCGAATATGGCGAGGCAATGGCTCGCCGGCGCGTCGGACGACGACGACGGAGTGTCGAGGTACATGGACGCCGACTTGACGTGGAGCACTAGGACTGACGAGTGGTTGGATGGCGAGACCGAGTCTGTGGATGCGTAGCGTGAGAGCGTTGACTCGACGAGTGGCGTGCGGTCTTGGGGCGTCGCCATGGCGGCCGGCAAAGAGTTGATGGGTGGTCGGCGGCAAAACACGATTAGTGTGATCGACGGGCGTCCCGCTTGCCCACACGGATCGTGAATCCCACTGTCGTCAGCAACCAACACGTTCGCCGAGAGGAGCTTGACGGCTTGACTGCCGAGATCACTTTGTCTCCATGTGAATCGGGGGATGACTTCCAACGTCCGCACCGCGAGTGCCGCGACGGCACCCCAAGTGAATCATTGGTGTCTCGTGCAAGTGGTTACGACCGAGTGCCCAAGGAATTGGGCTTTCGACCAGATACGACCAAAGGTGTAAGTCACGCACAGCATCGACGTCGCAGCGGCATGGCGACGGAATGATCGACGGTCAAGCAGACGACAGACAACGGGAAGAGAGACTTGTATAACGACGGTGGTAGATGCTGGAAGGGGACTTGATCTAACAGCTGCTGCGGGGAATGCGCGGTGCTCTCTCGTCCTCGAAGTTCGTTCACTCAGCCAGCCACACTGGAAACGTGGGGTCGTGAAAATCGACCTGGATCTTTGGGACAAGATTGATTCAGCGACAACCTCTTAAATTCTATGCCAAGCCTTTCGAATCTCGAAGTGAACATTCAGCGAGGTTACCGCCTAAGGGACGATTTCATTTTCACTTGAGCAACCATCAACTTTGAAGTCTTGTCGATGTCGTACCCGCTGAAAGGTCCGCGCGGTGCGTGTGCAGATTCACACTGTCAAGCAGTGTAGAATACTAGTAGTTTGATGCATCGTTTGACAAAGGGTATGTATTGTCAGAGGTTAATTACCCAAATGACGTGGCAACTTGACGTCGAGGCAGCAGAACAAGCAAAGATCGATCTCTCGATGCAAGTTCCTGTCGACATGAAGAGACGCTGCGGATTGACAGATTCGAAGGCCGCATTGCGGTGGGGCAAAGTATTTGGGGTCGCATGTGGCGAGACATGGTCAGCCGTCGAAAGCAATGTGAAACTAGATTGTATTTTGGCATTGGCATCGATTTTGGTTCATTCCACGTCGCGCGGCGCTGGTGATCTCTCTTTTACGAGAGTATATGCAGACATGTTTACCCATGGCGGTCGGCGACGGCGTCGGCGGTGTGGAGAACGTCGACTACTTGACCATCAATGATGCAAGCAACGAGCTACGCGGTGCGACCCGCCATGAAGTCCACTAAATACGCGGCCACTGCGTCGTGTCCGCGGCAGGTGGCCTCGTCAATGGCGCTGGGATGGAAACTTTCGGGCCGCAACTCACACAAATGCGCAAGGACGGCCAAGTGTCCGTAGTGTGCTGCGTGCACCCACGCAATCGACAAACACAGAAACCCATGCTCGAGCAGAAAGCGCACGACGGCGGCGTGGCCGTGGCGGGCGGCGCCACTGATCGCGTCGTTCGACCGACCCTCAAGGCTTTGTCGATGTACGAGAAATTGCACGGCGTCCAGGTGACCGTTTTCCGCCGCGCGGTCGATGGCGGCATTCGTACATGGTGCTTGGTGGACCAGATGCAAGTACTCGAGAATGGCAACATGGTTGGCACCCGCGGCCAATATCATCGCGTCGGACGAGACGCGCATGTGCCGGACCGCCATGAGGAACTCGACGACATCAAGATGACCATGCAGGGATGCGCCATCGAGGGCTCGGATAGAGTAGTCGAGGGTGGGGTACGTGGCATGGAGGTATTCGAGCGCGGCGAGATATCCTTGCGTCGCCAATTCGTCCATGAGGTCGCAAGACAAGAGCTGGCGACGGCAGGACACCACCTTCTTGACGAGATGCAATGGATCGGCGTGCGCGTGCGTCGTGAGGAAAGCCACTTGAGCTTGGATTTGGTGGTGGCCACGCCATGGACATTGACGCGTGCGGATGATCTCGGCCAGCGGTCGCAAGAGCAGTGTGAAGCCATCTTGGAACTGCGTGATGTGGGGCAAGAGACTGTGGTTCGTGACGATAGCAAACGCAAACGAGGACGATACGAATTGATCTCGGGGCATCGTGGCAAAATCAAAAAATGTCCTTGGGGGAGTCCTTGGAGTGTCGGGTTTGAGAGTGGGATCCAGGTGATAATCATCACACCAACACTCGCAGCGACAACAATGTGTCGAGGAAGGCTCGGCGATTGCTCCGTTGGTTGAGAATGCATTTTGGTCCCAAGACACCTTCAAGTGGATTCGATTCGCATCTCAGAGGGTCTGGCATGCGAATTCACAATCAAATCAAACGTACCCTGCCCGTCGTGGCGTAGGGCGATTGCGGTTGCGATATCATCTCGTCAGGTCGCCACGGATGCAAGTATCCCATGCGCCTTGACTTGCGTTGCGTGGACTTGCGGGTACAGAGACAACCTCGTGGTGCTCCAAAGATTCAAATTGTCGATTGCGCGCGAAAATTTCCTGTAGAAATGAATATTCATTTCCACTGGAATCGTGAATTTGACAGAGAAAATTGACCCAATAAGTTATGTTACGGCGGCGGCGCCGCCCTTATGTCTAGACCATGGTCTCGCAGCCAGGTTCGCCGATCTCGCACACGGATGGCGGCAGCGAGAGGTCCCCATTCAGCTTGGAGTCTTCGTTGAACCACGAGCGCAGGTCATGCAGACTCAGCTCGCTGAGCGAGCCGTAGAGCGACTTGCCATCAAACATTTCCGTGTCACGGATGCTATGGCCGACTTCCGACTCGCCTTCGTTGGCGCTGTAGACATACACGATGCGGTTGCGATTGGGGAGCGGGACGTCCGAGACGACCGATTTCTTGTACGGCTTGGACGTGACTGGGGCATGGGCAATGTGGGCGAGGCCGATCGGGACGACTTCGATCAAGAGCGTGCCGGTCGAAATGCCCTTGAAGAGGAAGCGACCGTGGTCCTTAAAGTAAAACGGGATCGCGCCCGAGAGATGCCGCTCCGAGTACGACGACGAGTCTTGCATGAAGGAGGCCCATGCGTCGCCGCCCATCATGATCTGGCCGCCGTGCGCGGCCTTGGCGATGCGCGCCGTTTGGTTGACAATGTTCCCGAAGTAGTCGGCGCGGCCGCTCGACTTATGTGGACTCACCGAGACGGGCACGCCTGTCTCAATGCCCATCGAGATGCGAAATTGGATCCCGCTCGGGTCTTCCTGGAAGAGGGCATACACCTGGCTCTGGACTTCGCCGCACCACGCGACGGCATCGGCAGGTCGAAAGAACGCCAACATGAAATCCTACACGGCATGAGCACACGACGTCGGCATCGACATGACGTACCCCTTGCAGTTCCTGGCACTCGTAGCCGCGGTGGACGCGGAGGAGGCGGCGCGACAAAGCGCAGATCGTCTTGACGCGGGAGACGAGGGCATGCGCGTCGTTGAGCATGAGCGAGCGTGCGCCTTCGATGAACGTAAAGACCATCGTAACTTCGCCCGCGGCCGTCGGCGCATCCCGCATGGCCGGCGCGAGCTGCTTGACCGACATGAGCGGCAAAAAGTGGCGGTCTTCCAAGTGCTTGGGCAGGAGCTGGAACAGCTGCAGCGCGCGGCCGCCGACCAAGTGCTTTCCGAGGTCTTCCACGACGGGATTGCCCAGCTGCACCAATTGTTCCTTGAGTTTTTCCCAGACACCGTCGCTGAGCGCAATCTGGCCGCCATGGACGCATTCGCCGACGAGGCGGACGAGCTCGCGCGGGTTTTGCTCGGGCGCTGCGACGCCGTACTCGACCAGACTGTCCACATCTTCGTCGTCGTCGCTGTCGCCTTCGCTCCCAGCCGAATGGATGGCCATGCGCACGCGGAGGCCGCGGAAGACGGGCGCGGGCTTGTCGCGCGAGAGTTCTTCTTGGACTTCGGGCGCGCGGAGGAAGCGGGGGTTCCACGCGGCGTACATGAGCCCCAACTGCATGGCCAGACACCACCGCGCGGCGTTGAATTCGGTCTGGAACCCGACGATAAAGTACCCTTCGTTGAAGCGCAGTTCGATGCCGCCGTATTCGTTCAAGCGCGAGCGGATCATGTGGACATAGAGCGCGGTCGCTTCTTCCATGAGCTCTTGGAATTGACGCGACAAGCGCTGGAACGCCGCGACACTTACATAGACGTAGACGAGCATGTCGTCGTCGACGTTCATGTCCTCGTACGAGAGCGACGTGCCGGCGCGGAGCATGGGAGTCTGTGTGTCGTGGATGGCGTCTGTGGGGAGGATGGCATTTCCCGACGCCGTGTGCGGCAACGGACGGTAGGCGTCCATGTCCATCGCGGAGTCCGGGTGGCGCATGTCGTGATGGCTTCTGTTGTTCCCGTATTTGTGGTTCCCTGGAAACATCTTGCCGACGGTGTTGGGGCTTGGCGGGTGGTAGAGACCAGCGCCGCCGTCCACCGGCATCGAGCTGTGTTCGTAGTACGCCATCGACGAAGCGACGAGCGCAGGGTTCAAAATCGAGCCTTTGCCGCGGCCGGTCGCATTGGATGGGTCCACGGGCTGCTGTTCCTTCTGTCGTTCTCGTCGCCGACTTGAGTGCGAATGGTTCGAATGGTTGCCATTTACGACCGCGACGCCGTTCCCCCCGCCCTGGGAGTTCGTGTATCGCGACGCGACGCTCACCTGCGTGTTGGTCGCTGTTTGGCCGCGGCCGCCGCCCGTGAGGGTGTTCGCCGTCGTCGGGTACTGTCCGTTCGCGCCGCCGTTTGTGTTGAGGTAGGGTGCGAGCTCCACGACGATGTCATTCCGCGGGAGCACGCGCTTGAGCATGCGTATGCAGCAGTCCCAGCAGCTCATGCCGACGTTTCTCAACTGACCCGATCGACTCTCGGCTTCCGCCCCCGCACCAACTGTGGCCGACACACGTTTCGCACGGTCCCACTGCTCGACTGAACGTTCATTCGAAGGTCCGTCGAAGATCTATTTTAACTTGATATTTGTATTAAACCGAAATTCGAAGTCAAGATATGGAAGCCTTTCTAAATATAATTTATTTTGACTTGACGTGAGTATACAGGTGTGGAAAATTTCGACTGCCCGTGGAAATAAATCGCACCCAGTTTCGACCGCAGCGAGAGCCAGTGCCGCCTTGAAATGCTGCCACCGTGCGATCTGGCGGCGCGCCCGTCTGCGCCGCCGAGGTGCGTCGGAGAAAGCTGCGACCACGCTCCTTTGTACGCGAGGATGTGGATCGGGGCAATGGTTGGGGCACTCGGCAGCATGCTTGGATGCTTGGAACATTCGAATTCGACACACACAAGTAATCCGTGTGTGCCAATGGGGGGCGGGTGCTGTGGTATGTGCTCCACTGAGACACCACCAAGGGCCACAGCACCACCACCACATTGCGTCTCTGGAAACTGTGATGGGGTCAAGTATCACTGCTCTTGGGCCATATCACACCAGGGCGATCGAGCTGTCGACCGTCCACACTCGCCACGTCCACGCTACTTTGTGCTACCATGCTGCCCCTATATCACTTGACGGTAGCATCCAGCCGCATTCGAGATGAGATGTCCTTGCTCTTTGATGGGACTTGGTTGTCCATCATCAAAGGCCGCGAGCGCAATTGCGCGCTGCTGATCGCGCCCGGTTGGACTTGTGCGCTGATCGACTCAGTTGAAGCTGTTGCATCCATTGTTTACTTTGCGAACGGGCTGCTCAATGTTTGCGACCTACGCTTGCAAGGCTGCATTCCGTGCGTGGTGAAGGACATTGACAAGGCCAGAGCCGTCCAAGGTTGTTGCAATTTTGGTTCTCGCTTCGAAAGTGCCTCTATCTGGCTTGCCGTCCCCACACACATCTTCCTAATATGGTGGTTTTGTCCTGAGAGTTGTGCGGAAATTGACATTGTGAGATGAGGTGGGTTTTTGTGTCCAGCAGCTCAGATTTGACTCGCAATTGATTTGATCATCCGTCCTCTTGGCCTTCGACGCAGCGCACGGATCCACTTGCGGCCAACCCATCGAACGCTCTCATCGCCCTCTTGCGGCCAACAGAATGGTCCCGCATGCAACCCAAGCAACTGTCCAGACTTTTGATATGGACGTTTCGCTTGCTCATGCCAGCACTCTCAAGCATCACAAAACACGTGGACGCCACCGCGTCTCAAAGTCTCTTTTGGTAAACGTGATCGAGTCCAAAGCTCAGTGGACCCATTCTCGGTCGTTGGTTCAACCGCACCATGGTCGTCGACTCCACGGCTCGCTCTCTCGTGTCACAAGAGCGAAGTGTCTCGAACTACGACGAGCGTGACACCCTCGTAGGTTACGCAACCCATGTCTACAAACTTGACATGCAAATGGACCATGTCGCCGCTTTGAAAGGATCGAGGGCATTCGTTCAGGCGCGACAAAACCACCACTTGCCTCTCCAAGCTCTCCCTTGCTGCCACTAATTCTTGAAAGATCCCGTTGATGTAGGCCTTGGCAAAGACGATCGCGAGTCCTGTTTGTCCATTCAACTGATGGGCGCCAACCTGTTGGAAGAGGGAGTGTGGCACAACGACGGACTACTGGTATTGTTCCTTGTATTATTCTCCCAATAGCCACAATTGCAGGCCACATAACGTCGGAACTACCGGGCTACATGTGCCACAAGCAAAAGGACAGGATTGTGACGCGACCGCGCATTTACGAGCGGGGCTTTTCCTTCTTTTCCTTGTACAAGGCCAACAACGAGACGCCAGAGACCTTGACGACCTTGAAACGGACACCGGGAATATCACCGACGGCATGGCCGCGGCGACCGAAACCGGCAATGAGGACTTCGTCGTTTTCATCGACGTAGTTCAAGCAACCATCGCGGGGGACGAAGGCGGCAATCTTCTTGCCGTTCTTGATCAATTGCACGCGGCACGACTTACGAATGGCAGAGTTAGGCTGCTTGGCTTCAATACCGATCTTTTCCAAGACGATGCCCTTGGCCATGGACGAACCACCCAACGGGTTGGCCTTCATGGCAGTCACCGAGTGCGACTTGTTGTACGACTTTTGGTGCCAGCGTTGCGAACGACGGTGGACGCGCAACTTGCGGGCGCAACGGATACCAGCGGGCTTGTCTACATGAGGACGACACTGAGCATACAACCTGCGAGAAGGACACACACGCATGCATCCATGATCAAATTCACGTACGCTTGGCCATGTTTTTCAGTCGACGTTAGGAGAAAACAGAACTGACCCAACAAATGCCCGCAGGCGTCATTTTGGTAGCTCCTCACCAGTAAACGAGAAGAGCCAATCAGAAGCCAGATTTCCCTCGCCACCAACCAAAACCACTCCTGGGGGGGACCTCGTAAAGTGCATAGTGCGTTTATTTATTTCTAGAGGTATTTGCCTCCCCTGTGGAAATGGATATGGCCCAATGGATCATGTTTCGACAGGTTTTTTGATCGCCTGTGGAAATGCATCTCTCGAAAGATTAAAAGAGAGAGGTGATGTGCTGGAATTCCAATGTTCGCAGATCGGGAGAAGCGATCCAAAAAGCAAAATAAGATGACGCAAGTGACACCCCTCATGACGACGACGGCCGATGCGAATGGACACAGCAACGACGCACCATGAGAGGTATGAAGCAGTACACTGAACCAAGATGGAATTTGCTCAGTGGGACGCTTCGTCGTGCCTCCAAGGTTGAAGACGTGCCATACAGACAACGATGGAAACACTCGACACTGTGGTACATCGACTTATATGGAAATTTGTATGCTGTGTCATATGAATTTTAATAAATTTGGTGGCCGCCCAAACTCAGCCTTCATCCCATTGGCGCGAGTATCCGAAAAATTGACCAATCGAGATGATTGGTTCGATGACCGGGACAAACAGCAATTTCGCCCGTGGCATGTTTAATTGCGTCAAAATAGTGCGACTTGACTCTCTCTTGAGTATCATTTGGTGCGTACAGGATCATTTCTAGCACCATTTAATACATCTCGTCGTACGACGCTTTGGCAAAATAATAGTGCATCTACAAACACTTTTATTCGCTTTAACTCGAGAAAGCTCGGGGGCTCGGTTAAATGTGTTCTGGATTTGCATGAGAAAGTCTACGTTACTGGGTCGCGGGAAGATTATTATGGGCCTTGAACAGACATGACTAGTTCCAAACCAAGAACTATCTTGCCAGACCCGGCTCGGCTCAAAATAGTTTGTGTTCTAGAAGTACTAATACAAATTTTGAGACAAAATAGTATATATTGCTAAAGCTCGATCACTTGGGGAATAGCTTTTATGAACGATTTCTTCACAGCAACTTCGCTCAACGCATCCCACGCCGCGATCGTCCGTTTGATCATGGCCATGCGCTTCTCCGCGGCCGTGATGACAGGCATCTCCTCCAACCACAAAGAGCACATCATCGACTTCGAGGGGCCTATGACCCCTACGTCGAGAGGCTGGCAAACACTTGTAGAGTTCGGGGGCAATGACTCTATACTAGCACACAGATCAAGGCACACAGACTCAACGGAGGCATGGCTCACATGGGACTTGAGGTTGTCCACCAAGACAACCGACGGGAACTCAGACATGGATGAAGGAACACCGTCCAATGTGGCTCGATGTTTACCTGGCTGGGAAGAAGAACGACCAGAGTGCTTACAATACTCTCTTGCGGTTGTGTCAGAACTTTGCTCACCGTCACGGATTTGCGCAACGAGTCGCATGTGTGTCCAAACTTCGTCAAGTTGAATTGGACGGCATCCAGGGGGACTTTTCCAAACAGTTTTTGTCCAAATATGACGGATATGACTTGTCCGAGACATTGAACGTCGACGAAACTGGCATATATTATGACATGCCACCACGTCGAACATGGGCTGAAGTAGGAACCCCTTTCACGCCTGAACAATAACATGTGTACTACCTAGCAGAACATTGACTGGGACCTCCTTACCCAGCGGGAAATCACTCCTCCGATTGTGCCCCATCAGACGCCCAGTGTCCGTGGATGACGACCCCTCGCTCGACGGTGACGCCTATGAAGATATTTTCCACCGCTTCTCATTTACCGCCGCCGATCGCATGCGGCGCTTATCTTCGCAATTGGATGAGCCCAAGATGAAGGGGAACAAAAGCAGCGTCGACGCACCGTCCTTGTCCCCTGTGGTGGAAGACATGCTCTCGGCTGTGGCTTCGATTTGCCTAGCACGCCGTGTGGCAATCATATTTGAAATACATGTGTCTATTTTCCGTGCTGCTTGGCGACTCTTCGCGGCATGCTGCGCTGCCATGAAAATTGAAAACAACTTGGCAATGCTAGTTGACAAAGCAATCTTGGCGGAAGTCGCTTGAAGGCTCGTGATGATGTGGTGGTGTGCAAGGTCAACTAATCCCATTCGTACAGAATGGAATGTGAACCGCGCACAAGCATAAGGGCGTGCTTTGTTTGACGTCGCCATCGTCCCCATGGACATAGCTCCAATAACAACATGCACTGGCAGCTCTTATGTTGATTTTCGCACGACCCGCCGATTCAACTCCCAGCCCGCCAAGATTCGATTTCTCAGGGGTCCGGATTTTGAAAAATTGATGGATTTTTTGGCTTTGGGGCTGAATTACAACGTAGTATTTAATTACACACAAGTCGATGCAAAATACAATATATTTTATCCAATCAATTAGTCGTATTTATAACTTGCATGTTATATTGTGTTTCTACCTCATCTCTATTATACTGCTATTCGTGTTATATTCCAGCAGTCGACTTTCAAGCTTTTTTCTACCAATGAAATCATGTGAAATCGAAATTGGATGCGACAACCAAGAGAGGAGATTCGATCCACACTGTGACCAAATCAAGCGACACCGCAAAGCAAGATGGCGGAATTGACACCAAACGCATCAGACAATGCGCGCAAAGACAGGTATGACTCTTCTGCCCAGAGACGCCATGAAAATGCATCCTCAACGTGGCTTGGTTAGTCCAATGATGCGTCGCGAATCCGTGGACTTTCAAGCATCGACCTTGGCCGAGATCACACAGAAGCCCGTGCGTCGAGGAAGCAAGGAGCCCGTCGTGCGAGTGTCGGTGGGAGAAGAGAAGTCGAACGAACCGAGCAAGGCTAATCCGTCGGACTTTGAGCTTCTCGTGGTTGTTGGACAGGGGGCTTTTGGCAAGGTGAGCTTTGTTGGATGGTGCATGTTCTCACACTGCTCAACAAGGTGATCCAAGTGCGCCACAAGCCGACGGGCGACATCTATGCCATGAAAGTATGTTTTCTCTACATGCAATTTACCATTCCTGATGCCGCCACATCATAGATCATGAGCAAGGGCTACCTGGTCAAGAAGAACTACATCGTGAACATGCAGACGGAACGCGACATCATGACCAAGGTCGACCATCCGTTTTTGATCAAGCTCAAATATGCGTTTCAATCGCCCGCCAACGTCTATTTGGTGATGCCGTACGTCCCAGGCGGCGAATTGTTCCATACGCTGCACAAGGAAGGTTTGCTTCTGGAAGTAGGGCCACGCACCCCCATTCTTGCGCACATTCACAGCATCCTAGCACACGGCATGCTTCTACGCGGCGGAAATCGTCCTCGCGCTCGAGTACTTGCATGGCCAAGGCATCATCCATCGGTATAAACTCGCCTCCTTTGTCGTGGAATTACATTCATGGGTTGGTGTAGAGATCTCAAGCCTGAAAACATACTTCTCGACGCAGAAGGCCACGTTTGCCTCACTGACTTTGGCTTGTCGAAAGAACTTCCCCAAGTACACATGCTCTCTTCCATGTGAAGATATTAACCCCTCGTTACGATTGCAGGAAGACGAGGCCAAAACAGTATGCGGCACCAATGGTATATGCACGACTTGATGTGGGTGTGGTCATGCGTTTTGTGCCTTTCTAGAGTACATGGCACCCGAAATGATTCGCAACAAACCCTACACGCATGCTGTCGACTGGTGGGCCCTCGGCGCGCTCATCTACGAAATGGTCACGGGGTACCCGCCCTTCCGCCACAAGAACAGCAAAAAGTTGCTCGAAAAAATTTGCAACGAAAAGGTATTCCACGTGCGTGTCGCCATTCCTCTGACCTTGCATTAGCTCTCGTTGCCCAAATTTCTCGGGGCCGACACCCATTCGATCCTCAAGCAACTGCTCGAACGCAACGTTGACAAGCGCCTCGGGTCGGGCAAGTCGACCATGTTCAAAGTCAAGGGCGTCGCTGCCATCAAACAGCACCCGTTCTTTAAGGTACCTCATCACCACGACTCTTGCATTTTACTCCAACTTGTAGAACATTGATTGGGGCCTCCTCGCCCAACGCAAACTTGTGCCGCCTGTCGTGCCCAAGCTCTCCACGACTGACACCCAACTCGATACGAGCTGCTTTGCCGAGTCCTTTACCAAGATGCAAGTGTCTGTGGATGACCACGACGACGACGACCATGGGAATCTATTTCATCGGTTCTCGTACACGGCCGCGGACGTCCGCCTCCGTCGTCTCTCGGGGCAACAGGACCCGGTCGACGACGCTGCTCACTTGGAGCTCCGCGATCCGCATCAAGAGCCGATCCTCGAAGGCAATACCGACGACGACGTTGACATCACGACCACGTCCGATTGAATCCCTCGCCCCCCACGCCACCCACCGCGAATAGATGATTTTGATTGCATGCGATGTTTGTGTGCCGCTCTTCAACAACACATGCACGCAACAACAAAAACCGCCACGGGAGGTCCATGTGTCTGGTTTACGAAAGACTGGCGGCAAGGAGAGAAATGTGCGCCTTGACGACCTTGGCAGTCTGCTCGACGGCGAGACGAGACTTGGCGGCCGCGACCCAGTCGCTGACCACGTCCCGCGGCAAGCCCGAAAGCTTTTCGACTTCGGACACGGCAGATTCGATGTCGCCGCCGCGGAGCGCAAAGTCGGCGCGGGAGAAGATCGCTTCCGCGTCGTCGCCCTTGATCGGTCCACCGGGTGGGATGATGAAAAAGTGAAGCGCGTCTACGAGGCACGGTCAGCGTCATCACGCAACAATCGCACAACGTACTGGCAAACAAATGGCCCACCATGCCTGGGGCTTGTTCCGGCACTAGCGCCGCCTGGCGCGCGGCCTTTTGGACGACCTTGAAGCGGTCTTGCAGTTGCGCGACGGACGGGGCGCCATCGGCAAAGGGCGCGAGCGTCTGGACCGCGGTTTCAATCAAGTTGTCGCCGTTGCCAGCGGCACGGAGCGCGCGGATCTCGTTGTGGAGCGGCGCGGCGGCTTCGATGCGGTTCGTGAGCGCCAACGCGGCCACCGACACCTTGTGCACTTGGTGGCTAAACGCTTCGTAGTTGGACGTTTGGCCGAGGAGTTCGTTGATGGCCTTGACTTGGACGCGGACGGCTTCCAATTCCTACGCGCCATTAGATGCGGTCGTGATAAGAGACGTACTTGGATACGAGCTTCTTGTTCCTTTTGCGCCACCGCCTGGATTTCGGCCGCCTTTTGGGCAACCCACGCCTGCACCTTCTTTTCCGACTCAGTCTTGAATGCGACCAACTTTTTGTCAAAGTCAGCTTGGATCAACGCCTTTTCTTGGCCCACGAGGGTCTTGATCTGGGCGTCGTGTTGTTGACGGAGGCCTTCCAATTCCATGCGCGCGTTGCGCGTAATCAACTAGACACACACATGTGTGTGCTCATGACAAGACGGCGTCACGAACCTCTTCTTGGAGACGCAATTCACGGACTAAGAGTTCCTTGTGCATCACGTCTTGCTGGCGCAACAATTCCGTGTGCTACATCGGACATGAGCCCCCTTGACATTGTCCGGTACCATACCTGCGCATGTACTTCCTCTTCCATGCGCTTGAGCGACTCCATCATGCGCACGGCTTCCCACTTGGTGCGGTTCTTCATTTCCGTCGCCAATTGCGCCACACGAAGACGCAAGCTATCGGCGTCCAACTCCTTGATGCCCGCCAAGATCGTGTGGTCCAATTCTTCGCTCAACGCTTCCGATTCGGCGCGCGCCTTCTTCACAACCTTGTTCTACGCACAACCGTCCGGCGTGAAGATGGAAGATATGGAAAAAGCCGTCTACCTTGGTCGCGGCCGACGCTTCTTTGGCCTTTTCTTCAAACGACACGAGCTCTTGGTTCAACGCATCGATCACGGCCTGTTCCTTGGCAGCTGCGTCGTCCAATTTCTTTTGGAGCGCCGTCGCCGCCTTCTTCGCTTCCGTCTTGGCCACGGCTTCGACCTTGGCCACCTCCGCCTTGACGGCCCCTTCCGCCTTGACGAGCGCGGCCTCGGCCTTCGTCTCAGCGTCTTCGGCTTGCACGGCGACCGCCGCCTTCACTTCGGTCACGGCCGTCTGCACAGTCGTTTCCGCGGTCTTGACGGCTTCCTTGACTTCGACCTTCTTGGCTTCGACAACTTCCTTCTTGGACTTCACGACCTTCGCCTCCTCGGCGGCCTTGGTCTTCTTCGCGGCGATCGTCGCCTTCTCGATCTCCTTGGTGTCCTTCACCTTGGGTTTGTCAGCCACGGGCGACGTCTTGGTGTCCTTGATCACAATCGCAGTCGATGACGGGGCCAACCCCGCCTTGGAAGATGGGAACGACGAGAGCACAAACTCGCGGAACTTGGAGAATGCTTCGTTGTCCTTGAGGTAGTTGGGGTTGAATTCAGGGTTCGACTGAATGTAATAGCCAAAGCCCCCCGTGATACCCACAGTGGTGAAGAGGAGGCCGTAGACGGCGCCGCCGCCGCTCTTTTGGGCCGGCGTCGACTTCAATGTCAAATCCGACTTCAACGGCTTGCCCGCGGGTTGCGCAGGTGCGATGGACCTACCGAGAGGCTTTTCGGCAGCAGGAGGCGGCACAATGGGCTTGGACGGGCCCGACGTGGACGCGCAGCGGCGGAGCGATTGGCGAGCGCTTTTCGTCGAGATTTGACGCCACATACTTTCCACCCAAAATGGCGATTTCAACCCTCGCCAAGTCCCATACCGGATATCAAACCAACGTTATCCGGAAATCTGTGCCAACGGATCCGTTGACGCAACACTGAATCGGACAACATGATGAGGCGCGGCCTTGCAGCACGCCAAGCCTTGGTTTGGAAGAAGGGTGAATGAGCTGAGGTCTGTAATGATCATGTGCACCAAGAGGTCTCTCTTACTGCATAACGACACGTTTACTTTGACACATAATTACACTCGTTGGCAGAGCGAAGACTGCCGATTTGGACGCTGTGGCGGTCCTCACGCGACGCCAACCAGTTGTCGTCGTTGGTGTCGGGGGAGAGAAAGGATGTCGCGACGGGGGCCGAGCGCGCCGCCTCGCGATCATCGAGCATGTCCCCCGCGGCAAGAAAACTTTTACGCGCACCTCGCAGCGGCTTCACGTGGGACGATGGAATCGTTCGCACGGGCAGAGACAGATCAGGTACCTGAACCTGCCACGTTCCAAAGCCCAAGTCCGTGTCGGGGGAGCCCGAGGACGGCGCAAAGTCAATCCGGGACGAGCGCGTGGATGGGTTCACGCGGACGAGCTGCGACGACTGGCGCGTCCCTTGCTTTGATTCATCCTGATGTGGCTGTGGGGACTGGAAACGTTGGAAGGAGAGATGAGACTTGGCTTGATATCGGCGGCGCAAGTAGATGGCGAGGGCGCATGCAATTACGATCATGAGGCAGCCAATTGCAAGGCCGATGACGACCGCCGAGGACGTGGACGCCGTGGTGTCGCTAGGAGGGTAGGTCGGCTGCACGGTGGTGGAAGGTGTGGTGGGGGCGAATATGATGGTCGACACGGTTGCCGTCTGTGGCGTCGTTGTTGCATTGTCGAGGGACGATATATTACTCCAGGAGAACACGCGAGTTCCGTTGATGCGCGGGCGAGGAGTTGTCTTTCCAGCATCACGCATGTTGTCCTGCCGGGCGTATGCTACTGCATGGGGTCGTACCGCCGCAGACGCGGCGGTGGAGCTGTCCTCGTCCATGCACTTGGGAGGGAAATTTGTTCTGGTGAAGCGACCAGATCGCGTTGCTGTGTCTCGAATTTCAAACCGGTACAATTGTACAATAAAGTATATTTGGCAAGGTTTTCGCTGGATTGCGTTTTGGATATAACCTATATTTTGTATGGGACCGTGAGATCCAGGTTTTGGAGATATACGTTTTAAGGCAATTAGAGCGGCTCAATCCCCAGTTGAAGCACGCCATCGAGGTTGAAAATGGTTAAATTAGACCGTCAAGAGACTCGTTAATTTGGACTTCAAACAATCCCACATCAAAGTATTCTATCCAACAGCTGATCCACGACATGACAGAGAAGGGCAATAGATGTCTAGACTTCACTCAGATGAACGTCCGCGCGCAACATCTCGGCAAAGCGCCTGGACGCCATCGTGTCAAAGCAACTCGAGTCGCCGCTGCGGACGGAGCTCACAAAGTCGGGGTCATGGGCCGGGCGCTCCACCGACATGAAGCTGCTCGCGTCGCTGCCGCGCAAGGAACCGACTTCCGAGTTGAATGCGTCCGACTCGCTGTAGCCAGCGTTCGACCCGTACTCGTCGGTCGACTCGTTGTCGCTCGTTTCGTCGATGTCGTCAAGTTGGTCGCCGCCGATCGTCCACGCACCCGACGTCGCGTTGCTGCGCTCCGATTCCGTGTGCAGCCCAAGGCCAACGTCCGACGCGCCAACGGACCAGTCGGTCGAGAACTGGGACATGTTGTCATCTTCTTCCACGATCGACGATGGACGCGCAAGGATGTCGGACGAGGCGCTGAACGCCATGGACGAATGATGATTGTCGACAATGTCGGCGACGTCCGTGTGCGGCGGCGCCGGGAGCGCCAAATGCGACGCTTCGAGGAAGCGGACCGACTTGGTGGCGGACATGGGTTGGTTGCTTTGGATCGTCTTGAGCAGGTCCATCGTCGAGACGGCGTTCTCGACGTCGCCCGGCGCCATCATGTTGTTGCGGCGCGTGGTGTGGATGCTGTCAATCCACGCCAAGTCGTCGCTTTGCTTCTTCTTGAGTTTCTGGTGTCCCTTGACGTAGAACGCAATGAGGATCATGAGACCGACGACACCGCCGCCGATGCCCAAGAGCTGCGTGAGGCTCATGCCACTGTCATTCGTGGACGCGCTCTGTTCGTTGTTGGCCGAGTTTGGGCCCTTGTCTGGCAATGACTTGGGCGTCTGAGACGTACTCGCGCTTTGCTCTACCAATGGGGCAGGTGGCGTCGACTTTGAAGGCGGCGCTTGGGTCGTCGATGATGGTGCGAGTGTCGGGCGAAGAAACGCAGTGGTTGGTGTGGGGGACACGGCAGACGTGGTCGATGGCGCGTCCGTCATCGTCGGTGTCGTGGTTGGCGGCGCAACCGTGGTTGTCGTGACGGGGGCGTCGGTTCGATGTGAAGTTGTCGTGGGCGGCGGCATTGTCGGAGGTGGGGTTTGTGTGGTGATTGGTGTCGCCGTGGTCGGTGGATTCGTTTTCGGAGTTGTTGTGGGTACAGGGGCTGGTGTCGTCGTGGCGGGCGGTTGAGTCGGGGGTGGTTGCGTCGGAGGCGGGGATGTGGTAGCTGGAGGTGGTGTCGGCGGCGGTTTGGTCGTCGATGGCGACGCCGTCGTCACGACAGGTGTCGTGGGACTCGTCGTCGTTGTCGGGGGTGTCGGGGGTGTCGTGGGACCACCCTGGCTTCCTGTGGGAGTGGGGGGGGTCGTGATCGTGGGGGAAGTCGTCGTCGGCGTTTCCGTCACGTTTTCAGCCGCTTGGAAAGGCGCAAACCCGACTGGGATACCACCGACGCCGCGCGCGGGGACGCCCTTGACATTGTTGTTCGCGGCGTTGTTGTTGTGTTCATGGTGGTGCTTCTTGGCAGCCGCGTCGTGCGCCGTGGCGGCGAGGGCAAGCGCGCAGACAGCGAACCACGTTGACTTCATGTTCTCCAATTATCTAAAATGCGAGCCATTCCTCTCCGGCCCATGTGACGCTGGAAGGCGTGCTGGATGTTCGTCCTATACACATGGGCTCATGAAACCGCCTTTTTGCGTTCGGACATTCGCCGTTGGAGGGCCTAAATGTCATACACGCACCTTTTTCAACCCATATCAGAAAAAGAGCACCAATATAGCCCATATGTCGAACGGGAATGAGCCTTGAAAGATGGTGCGTATCGACATCACAACCACCCAATCGGTGCGTAATTTGCCATGCCCAGTCTCCGCCTCTTTGAAAGATCCAAATTTTTTAATCTCCCTCCATACAACCACCAAGTTCAAGGGCCCAATTGTTATAAAATTACAGTGGTCGTTCACGTCTGCGTTCTTTAGGTCTGCCAAAGAACGTGCGTGTAAATTCCAGGCGGACGCAACGTTGACTGCCATCACAAAACCAATCGAATTAGTGCACCATCAATGCTTGTTGAAGGAATCTACATCGAGCAATGATCCGATGGGCTATATCCATCGATTTATAGCCCATCTTGACCACGGCCCCGCAGACTGGAACATTCCGGGGACACATCAGAGCAAACAAGGTGCCAACCAAGCTCTGCGGGCAAGCCAAGGAGAGGGTGCATTGCGGTCACCTTTGTGCCTGTCATGGACCGCCGCAAGCCGAGCGGCGGCTGCGGTCGCCAAGCGGGTTATTTCGGGGAACCAGTTGGTACGTGCGTGGGACAACATGACACGGACATTCGAAACGGCACTTCCATACCGGATAACGTTCTCATTATCCGGATAAGTGAAACGCCCCTGGCCGTGCGTTTCATGCCCCAGCGCGGCAAGAGCAGCCAGCGAAACGACGCGCAAGTCGGCGGCCGTTATCGAGAACACGAGAGCATGGACTACCATGAAGAGCCCGAAGTGCGCATGTCCGAGGCTCCCATGGATGGCTCGCAGACGGAGCGCACGCGCGGCACGTTTGGCGGACGGCAGAGGTGGCTCCTCAACGGCGGCAACAGCACGGTGGACGCGACGTCGGTGAGTTCGCCCAAGAAGAGTACATCCAAGAGGTAGGATTGCACGGCACGAAAGCGGCAATTCCTTGCGCGAGTAGCAAAGTGACGGCGCCGTCCGTGCAGTCGTTCCTCGGGTCCCTTGGCATCGGGCTCGGGGAAGAATTGCAGATGGTCGACAAGGAAGCCAACGAAGTTGCGTCGTACCGACGAGTACATTGCAACCGCGACGAATGTGCATGTTCACGGACGACATACGTAGGAGTACGACACGATTCGAAACAGCAACATGAAAAAGGAGAACGAAGTCAAGGTAGACTACTAGCCGCTACGTCGCGCAGATGTGACGCGGCGACGTAGAAAATGCAAGAATCGCTGCAGGAAGTCACGTCGATTCTCTCGAGTCGCAAAGTCGATGGCGTTACAATCCAAACGAAAGCTATGAACTTGGAAAATCGGACGTCGGTAGGGAGGCCATATCATCGACGACTTGACTTGGTCATATTGCCTCTAGTCGATCGAAAACAAACTCGAAGACGAGGTCGCTGACCGCGGGGTCTACAACCACATGATCCAGCGATTGACGTTGGAGGTCTGCCCTCGATTGTTCGTTCGCTTCTCTCAACCTTTGTGAAGGTCCAAGCGTGCAAGAAGCAGAGCACAACGAAAGAAAAGGAGCTGCAATCGCTCCAGAACGACTTGGTCGCCGGCATCGCGACGCTCCAAACGGCGCGAGTACGACCCCTTGGACGCTCTTCACCAACGAGGATGGTTGTAGCAAGAGAAGAGTGTCGCGGAAACGATGCAGAAGAAGCTGACCAAGGCCCTCACCGAGACCCGCGAAGAAAACAGCCGTGCGCTGGACGACCTCCACTTAGCCATCGACACGACCAAGAAGAAGAACGACTTGCACGAGCAGCGAGAGACGAGTCGCCGAAAGATCGCACAGAATGTGACGGGCGAGCAGTCGGCACGTGAGATGAAGCGATTGCGGCAAGAGAGCCAGACCCAGGCGATCCAATTTACGCAGATTCAAACCGAGCTGCAGTCGACAGACGCCAAGTTGCTCACGCTCGAGGTATATGACGCAATCCAATGTGAGGGATGACGTCAACATAGGCGGACCTGCGGCGGCTGAGCGAAGCCGCGGGCACCAACGACATTGACAAAATCATCGCCAAGTACATCTCGCGGGACGAGACGCTGCGCAACCTCAAGGACGAACACGCGATCACGGACGCCAAGATGAAGAAATTGAGAGACAACTACAAGCAGCTGCAGGAACAGCTCGCGACGCTGCGTGGGGCGACGATGAACACGCGCGGGATCTACCAGGAGATGGACGACACGGCCGAGAAGCTCAAGGAGATTGAGAAGAATGCGTCGGCGTTGCAAGAGCGCTGCAACCGCGCCAACGTGCTGGTACACAACCCTGTCGTGACGGCGGTGCGTCACGAAATGTCCTAGTTGGACGCGTTCCGGTCGTGCATGATCAAGTGCATGGCCAAGCTCAGCACCGTGCGCGGGTCACTTGAACTCGATGCCGAGGTCGACTTCCAGCGGGCCAACGAAACCCCCACGACCGAATTGGTGCATTTGGTACGTGGCAGCTTGTGTGACGAGCTCAGATATGTTGACGCCGGCGTAGGTCGAGCAAAAGCTGAGTCGCATCTTGGACGTAATCAATCGGGAAAAGGCCGAGCACGAACTGCATCGGTCCGAGGCGATGAACTCAAGTCATGGCGGCGCCGCGAACGCGCTCGGCGACGACAAGCGCAGCAACCTGACACAGCCGTCTCCGAGCGAAACGGAAGAGCATTTCATCCTGCGCGTGTCCACGGCCGACAACTCGCAAGGCAACATCCGCGTGCGACCCAAGTCACAGCCTAAGGGCTCTAAAGTGGCCAAGATCCTCCGAGTCAACTCGACGGTTGCGCTCTCGCCGTCCAAAGACAAGGGCCGCGACGAAGAAGACGGCGGCGGCGGGACTCCCGTCGTCGAGGTGGGTGACGACCCCATCATCGACCGCGCCATGCGCAAGAAACTCGTTGGCCTTGTCATCAACCGCGGGAAGCGCGTCAAGAAAGGCCCTGGCACAAACAACGAAAAGGTCTAGGCAGAGGATAGTATATTATAGATGGAACGAGGTATATTTGTCAACGCGATGACGAAGGATGATTACGGCACCACGTCTACAAATGCAACAGACGAATGGTGGCGAGGCGTAAACAACTCGGAGTCGTCGCCGTCGACCGTGCCGTCGCTGCTGCTGCTGCCCTGGCTCGCGTCGCGCGTGTCGTCGTCGTCAAACACGAGAGTCGTCGAGTCGGATTCGACCAAGACATGCAGCCGCGTCCGTCGGTCGACGTAGACATCGCCCTTGACGTACGTACGGCGGCGGCCCCGCCGCGCGTACACGGTGGACGCATGCACGCGCGAGGCGACGAGTGCGACGCCGCTCAAGACGATCGCCCCAAACGCCACGTACGTCGCTTCCGTAAACTGAAAGTGGCCGAGGTGGCTGGCTTCGTAGCCCCATGCGACGAGGAGGAGGGCGCCCGCGACGACGACGACGACGCCGGCATACGTAGCAGCATGCAGGACGTACGCCATGACGCGCCAGCGCAGCCACGACGCTTCAAAGAGGAGGAGAAACGAACAGACGATCGAGCTGAGCGTCGCGAGGACGCCCATCGCTTGCACAAAGTTCCCCGTGGCGCCGCACGCCGACGCGAGGAAGCGCGAGAGCTCGACGGCGGCAACGTTGTCCGTGTCGAGGCGCTGGTGAAGCGTCAACGCCGCGTAGTTGTAGCCCCAGCCGCCGCCGCCACTCGAGATATTGTCGCAGAGCGAATGGGGCAGTGCCAAGACGGCGACGGCCCCGCAGTGGAGCGGCGGCCCGCCGCGGACGACCGACGAACAGTTGAGCTGGACGACGACGGTCGAGGTCAGGTCGGCGCACGTGTAGACGGCGTTCGGGTTGCGCGGGTCCTGCACGGCCCGCGTGTTGGTCGTTTCGAGGCACACGGACGTGAGGCCAACGTGGATGAGCGTCGAATTGACGCGCGCCGATGCGGCGACGTCGGTGGTCGAGTCGCTCGCGGCCGCATCAAAGACGGCCCAGAGCGGGAGGTTGAGGGTCATGACGAGCGCCGCCGACGCCAAGACCGAGGCGACGCATGCTATGACGTGTAAAAGAGTCGTAAGACGGAGGCTGCATACCGATGGTGGCGGGGATGGTACACACCATGGACGGACGGACGGCGAAGGGACGCGAAGGACGGGGCGCAAGAAACGGTCAATGGAAGGAAATCAGTGGACTCGCTCGACGATGCTTCATGGCGCGAGAGTAATGGACCATGTCGGATGCGAGTGATAGAATGCTGCCTGAACCCACCAACGCACATTGCGTGAGCTCTTCCATTAGTTTTGGCTTAATGCTGGAGACGCGGCCTTGCTCAGTCGATGATATAAATTCATTGACCACCTCCAACAACCACGAAAGTATTGCCTCGAGGGAAGCATGCGTATGAATACTATGAAGTGATATTGCCGTCACGGAAATATCGCTCGCGTGCCCATCGCACAGGTGGATGACACGACGAAGGCGGCGCGGACTCCCTCGGAAGAGCGCGCGCAAAGCGTCGTCGAAAATATCCGGATACGTACTTTATCGGGAATAACGTACTTTGTCGGACGGTTGAAGGGGGTAAAGAAACGCACTTAGCTGAAGATTTCCCAATGAAATGAAGCGCCGGAAGCCGACGGATGTGAGCGCGCATCTCCTGCGGCGCGAATGCATCGAGCACATCGCGCTGTACGTCGCCACACCATCGACGCTATTCTCCCTCCTTCATGCTCTCCCGTATGACGTCCTCGGCCCGCCGCTTCAAAGCCTGCTCGGGCTCTCCCGGTCCATCGCACCTCGCACCTTGTGGCCGCGATTGATTCTGGACCATGCACTCACTGACGATCAGATCCCGCTCGTCCGCACGGCGTCCACGCTCTTCCCCTCCGTCGATCTCGGCGGTATGTGGGACCTGCATGTCCTCCAAGCGTGTCTCCCTCCCTCGACGGAACTCCATCTTCGCCAAGCGCCCGACGACATGGACCTCGACGTGCCGTTGCATCAATGGTACCAGGACCTCGCGGCGGACTATTGCATCACGCGCATCCGCCTCTGCGACTACTTTGGCGGCTTCAACGTACCCGGCAGCTTCCTCACGGTCCTCTCTCGCTTCCGCCACCTCCGCCACGTCCATGTCCTCTGCATGACTGCGCTCACGGCCTTTGAACAAGATTTGCTCTTCACGGCGCTCTGTGTGTGTCCCATCGACACATTTCGACTGTACCAGTCCCCATGGGAGCTCACCGACGCCAGCGCCGACCACCTCATGGAGTGGCTGGCCTCGCCGCGCGCGCGGCGTCTCGGGCTCAAGCACTGCAGCGCCCCCCCGGCCCGCATCCCCGCGCTCCTCACCGCACTCGCCGCGTCGCCCTCTCTCCATGAACTGCGTCTTCGATATGGCACGTTCGGGGCCGCCGCCGTCGCGTCCATCGCGCACGTCCCCCCACAGCTCGACGTGCTTGTCCTCGACGAATGCCAGCTCACGAGCGAGTGCATGCACCCGCTGGTGCAGCTCCTAACACCCGCCGCGTGCAACGTATCGAAGCTAGATCTCGCGCGCAACCGCATCAAGGACACGGGCGCCGCCATCCTCGCGCACGCGTTGCCGACGACAATGCATTTGACGTCGCTCAACCTTGCGGTCGCCGACATTGGCGCGGTCGGCGGCCACGCCCTCGCGGCCGTGTTGCCGCGCACGTGCCTCGAGACGCTCCGTCTGGGCGGGAACCCCATGGGCGACGGCGCGGCGGCGGCGATTGCGGCCGTCCTCCCGCACTGCGCACGCCTCAAGAGTCTCGACATGAGCAAGACGTCGCTCACGGACGAAGGCACCGTCGCGCTCGTCTCGGCGCTGCCGGACGCGCCGTCCATGCGGAGCATAGACCTCAGCTGCAACTGGATGACGTACGTTGGCGCGCAACACGTCGCCGGTATCGTCGGGCGCTGCCGCCATCTCGCGTACTTGTCGGTGGGCCTGAACCCGATCGAAGAGCGCGGCGTCGTGGTCCTCGTGCATGCGCTGGCCGCGGCCGCCGACATGTGTCAGGATTTGACCATCAATGCCAGCATCGTCATGTCGGAAGGCGAGCGGCGGCGGTGCGCGGCGCTCGCAGTGCAGCTGCACGTTGCGAGCATGGTGACTTTGGAATAGCGGCCTCTGATTGGTGGAGAGTTGAAACCGTCGACCCGAGCTGGACCAATGAAATCGTCGGACGCGAAGAACGACGCAAAAATAGATTCGGCGATACGAAAGGCACACAATTGCACTTTGGCGATGCCTTCGACCGACAAAGACGAGCTCGTGGCGCCTGCCGCGTCTGACGCGACCCCGTCGCCCGTCGCGGACGCGCCGCTCGAACCGCCGCCGGATCGCGACGACACACCCATTGACTCGCCCTCGATCGACATTGAAACGGGCGGCGCGTCGCTCGTGCGTGTGAAAGCCAATGCCCAGCCGCGCCGCCGCACGTCGCTGTGGGAAGGCATGATCCAATTGGCCACGCCTGTACTGGACGAGGACAGCAAGGCCGCGGAACTGGCCACCCGGACCACCGTCATGCGGCGCCGCGTCTTCCTCGTGGCCATCGGGGCACTTGCGGTCGTCGCAGTTGCGCTCGGACTCGCACTGGGCTTGCCTTCGAGCGGCGGCGGCAATGGAAACGCCTCGATGGGAGTGTCGGGGGGTGGCGTCGCCAGTGCCGACACGAGTGGGTCGACGGGCAACACAACAGGGACGCCGCCGACGACGACGCCATCGGCCGAGGCAGCCATCGTGCCACCGACGACGACTGTGTTCACAACGACACCACTCCCCACGACGACGACTCCGAAACCCACGACGACCCGCGCGCCGACGACGACGCCCGCACCTCCTCCAACCCAAACCCTGACCTTTGCCAATCATTGCTCGAACGCGATCTATCTCTACAAGGTCGACCAACTGCTCTGCTCGCTCCTCCCGGGTGAAAGCTGCGGCACCAGCCTCCAGCAAGGCGAACACACGATGTTTCGACACACGCAGTCGGCCCAAGCAACGCTCTTTGAAGTGACGCTCATGGCCGGAAAGCTCTGGTACGACATTAGCATCATCCCGCCCGGCTGCGGCAACGGCGCGTCGTGGGCTGCCTGCATGGTCAATTCCGGCCAGCGCCCCGGCTTCAACGTGGCCTTGGGGGTCGTGGCCACAAAATACAATGGAAACCCGGCCAAAGGCAACTGCCATTCGATTGCCTGTCTCGCGGACCAGTGCCCCGACGCGTACTTGTATCCGTACGACGACCTCAAGATGAAGGATTGCCCCGACGACGAACAGTTTGTCATGACGTATTGCCCGTAGCACGTACGGCCAAAAAATCAAACTCATTAAGTGTCCGCCTTGCATGCCGCGGCGGAATGGCGAGCTAGAAGACGCGAGGAGTCTCACGGCCATTTTGGCACCATGCCGCGTTGCGCTCGAGAGACGATCATGCACATGCTCGTCTGTGGAGAATGCAGTCTTCATCCATCTGCATCGCCTTCGCACCCTTCGTCAAATCTCGCCGCCCCCCGCAACTCGCAACACACATGACTTTCCCCACAACCACATAAGAACCAGTCCATCGATCGCACAGATCGACGCATGTGACACCCAAAGCAAGAGCAAAAAACATTCATATTTCTGTTGCTTCTCGAGCCTCGTTATAAGTTGTCAACATCACTCCCATCTTCGACGCCAGGCATCAACAATTGTTGGTACTTGGCCGTACGCATCTCATGGAGCCGGGAGACGGCGCGCTTGCACGCGTACAAGAGGTCAGTCATGGAGCTCATGTTCTTGACCGAGTCGTCGTTGGACGGATCTGCCGCGACCGCAACGGGGCCGTCCCACGACGTGAATGGCTTGATCGCGTTCGCTTGGAGTGTCTCGAGCTGCGCTTGCTTGTCGGCGAGCGAGATGGGCACGGGGACGGCGGCGGCGTGCGACTCGCCAAAAGCAAAGAGCGCGTCGACGTCGACGGCGGCCGAGCAGACGAGACGCACTTTGTGTTCGTACAATTCGTCCAACAACGTGATGAAGCGGCGGGCCTACGTACGCCATCAGCAGTCATGTCTGGACCGACCACGTGTACTTGGTTGTGCATGTGCAACGTCAGTTGGGGAATGTCCGTCAAGACAACGACGCGAAAAGCCTCGCTGAGCGCTTTGTAGTCGGCGGCACCCTTGTCCGTGTTGCACAGCGTGTCAAAGTCGACGACGCAGACGTCCCCGTGGCATTGGACCTGCAACGAACGACCCATCATGACAGGAAGCGTGCGTGGCCGCAGTGTTGCACCAGGCGGCAGGAGCGAGTCGTGGAGAATGGCGGCGATGCGGGCGCGGACGGCCGGCGTTAGTGGCGTCAAGTAGGTTTCCTCGAGCGGCTGTGGCCTCCTGAGAGAGAATCAACGGGGGGAGGTGCCTACTTTGTCGTGGCGCCGGTGGTCGGTCGTCGAGTCGATGGGCAATACACGCGTGTGTCGTTGGAGGAGATCCAGAAACGGCAAAAAGTACTCGCGGTTGACGCCGTCAGGGTACAAGTTCTACATGGAGACGCGTGACAACGAAGAAGGATAAGGTGAAAGGACCTGGGGATGGGTGTTGGACGTGGCAACCATGACCGTGCCTTCCTGGAAGAGCACGCCAAAGAACTTGCGCATGATCATGGCATCGGCAATGTCGATCACCTACGCGAAGCGGTGATCCACAGCATGCGTGCCTTGCGTACTTGGAACTCGTCAAAGCACAAAACGGGGCTTTCCGTGGCGATTTCCTTGGCAATTGTCGCGATGATGTCACGCTCGGGCTCCAAATCGATGTGCATGGACCGCCCAAATGCTTCCAGGTGCTCTTGCTTCCGCGCGTGGATGCGCCGATGGACGTCGAGCAAGAACGCGTGGAAATGGACGCGCCGCTTCTTGTTCTCGAGGTTGTGGTAGAACAAGTCCATGAGCATGGACTTGCCCGTGCCCACTTGGCCGTAGACGTAGAGCCCACGCGGGATCTTTGTCGGCCCGTCCACCTACGTGAGCGTCTCAGCGACAGTCGTCATATCGCTTTTTCATTACGGTCGTCTTTGGTAGATCGTAGTCGACGAGTCGCCGCTGGAGCTTGTCCAACTGCGTTGCCACGGTCAATTGCGCGGCGTCTGGTCGCAATGCTTTGGTTGAGACCAAATGCTGGTAGCGATGGAGCACCCCATGGAGGCGCATGTTGCTGCAGGAGGATGCGGCGCGAATTCCACCACAACCACGCGACCCTTATTCGGATTGGCGAATTATCCGGAAATAGTACCTACTAATAGTACTTAAAGCCCCCTGTAGTGCATAGAAATGTAAGGTCTAAAAATACGACGGATTGATTTGTATGCACAAAGCCTGCCACGTTGAAGTTAAGAGCAAGGCAAAATTTCGCTAAAGGCAAGGCCAAATTTCTTTATTTTCCAAGTTGAATGTATTGAAATATGAATTTATAACTTTGCACAACACTCTATAAAGATGCAAACTCACTCAACGTATCCAAGTCTCATCATAGACTTTGCAAGGGTCAATGATATACTAATATGCATATATTTGGATGTATTCGTGTCAGAACAATACATTGTTTCAGTTCGTAATTGATGAACATTCAAAATATTTAGCTTTCTAGTAGAAACAAAATAAAAATGGCATGGAAAATTATAATTTTATTATGCTACAACGTCAGAGTCAGGTGTGATAAAAACGCGCAGCTGCATCTGGATCGCCCAGTTGGCGGGACGGTGGACTTCATCACGCTCGAAACTGTGGCGTCTGTCTCGCAAATTCCTCATTTCCAAACGCACCCTCGACTTCAGAACCCCCGCCTCCTCCTCTGTACGATGAAAGTTGCCTTCTTCTCTGCGCGCAAGTACGACCAAGAGTCCCTGCAAGAATGCGCCGACAACCTCGAAGCTAAACATGACCTCCAGTACGACCGCTTCTTGACTTCCTTCTTGGCTCATCTCCCTGCATAGCTTTTTCAACCACCGCCTGGCTCTCGACACGGTCAAGCTCGCCGAAGGGTGCGACATTGTCGTCATCTTTGTCAACGACTGCGCCAACGAAGCGGTCCTTCGCAAGGTACGCATCAAATCCGAGGAAGTTCCATGGATGTGGCTCATTTGCCCTTTCTGTAGCTCAAAGAGTATGGCATCAGCGCGCTCCTCCTCCGCTGCGCCGGCTTTGACATGGTCGACTTGGCTGCTGCTAAGGAACTCCAATTGCCTGTCCTCCGTGTGCCTGCCTACTCGCCATACGCCGTTGCCGAACATGCCGTCGGTCTCATGATGACGTTGAACCGCAAGTACCACCGCGCGTACAACCGCACACGCGAATTCAACTTCAACCTCCAAGGCCTCCTCGGTTTTGACTTGCACGGGAAGACCGTCGGCATCATCGGGACGGGGAAGATTGGTGTCTTGCTCGGCAAGATCATGTTGGGTTTTGGCTGCAAAGTCCTGGCCTACGACGTGTTTGAAAACTTGGATGCGAAGGCCCTCGGCATGGAGTACATGTCGTTGGAAGATTTGTTGGGAGCGTCGGACATCATCTCGCTCCACTGCCCGCTCTTCCCGTCGACGTACCATATGATCAACGACACGACGATCGCCCAAATGAAGAAGGGTGTGATGATCATCAACACGAGTCGCGGTGGCTTGTTGGATACCAAGGCCATCACCAAGGGCCTCAAGTCTGGCCAGATTGGCAGCATCGCATTGGACGTGTTTGAAGGCGAAAACGAAATCTTTTACGAAGACCACTCGGGTGAAATCTTGGCCGACGAGACCTTCACCAAACTGTTTACGTTCCCGAACGTCTTGGTCACGGGCCACCAGGCTTACTTTACCAAGGAAGCATTGGCCAACATTGCTCAGACAACATTTGACAACATCAACGCCGTCGCGACCAACAGTCCATACGTGAACGAAGTCATGTCCAAGTAGTGCCGTGGGTCTCTGACTCGTATGCCGCCCACCTTATATCTTATATGTATATTTCCACGTTGAGTCGCACGAGTATCTATGACTGATCTTGCCAAGCAACGTTTGCTTGTCAAATGTGTGGTGTTCTCACGAAGCTTTTACGTGTCAGGCGAAGCTCCTTGCTGCCTCGCCGCCCGACTAGGACTTACCCTGAAGGCCACCAATTCTAGCATTTTTCATTCGCGCTGTCTTCCTTGGCCGATCAATCAATGTGCAGATGGCTCAGCTTCTTATATTGTCCCAAGGATGAATAAAACTCAGGCCTGAATTCCCCACTTCGCGCCAACTCAACGGCACAAAATGTCACGACATAAAGCAGCCAACGCCTGAGAAGGCGCGACCACACCCCGCTTCATATGACGGCCCTCGACGTCGTGGTCAGCCTCGATATGAAACTCCTCAAATCCTTTCATCACCTGAAGCATCCAATATGCTTATTTTGTACCAAATCCCATTTCAAAGTGCAGCCCAAATATCGAGGAATTGCTCAATTACTAAGTAATATGTTCTTTAATGCATGCAAAGTTTAATTTTATCATCCTACAAAACTTTCCCAGAATGGTTGCTCCAAGATTGGACGTGAGACATGACCACATAAAAACGCACACTCGAGGCACAAGACCAAAACTCCCAAGCAGCCTTCAGCCATCTTGCTGCAGTTCCAATCATTCTTGCCACGTCCAACAACGCTCTCATGAAGGTTGCCTTTTATTCCACCCGCAAATACGACCAGGAGTCCATGCAGCAATGCGCCGACAGCCTCCCTGCCAAACACGACCTCCGGTACATACTCGTTGGCTTTTGCAGCATTGACCACACGATGTAGATTCATTGCCCACCGTTTGACTGTCGAGACAGCTAAGCTCGCCGAAGGCTGTGACGCTGTCGTCATCTTTGTGAACGATTGTGCCAACGAAGCGGTTCTCCGTCAGGTATGCAGAAACATCGTTGTCATCCACCAAGGAAGTTCCATGGATGTGGCTCATTCAACCACTGTAGCTGCATACCATTGGCATCCGCGCGCTTCTCCTCCGCTGCGCTGGCTTTGACATGGTCGACTTGGCCGTCGCCAAGGAACTCCAATTGCCTGTCCTCCGTGTACCCGCCTACTCGCCGTACGCTGTCGCCGAACACGCTGTCGGCCTCATGATGACGTTGAACCGCAAGTACCACCGCGCCTACAACCGCACACGTGAATTCAACTTCAACCTCCAAGGCCTCCTCGGCTTTGACTTGCACGGGAAGACCGTCGGTGTCATCGGCACGGGGAAGATTGGTGTCTTGTTTGGCAAGATCTGCCTGGGTTTTGGCTGCAAAGTCATTGCTTACGACGTCTTTGAGAGCCAAGACGCCAAGGCTCTTGGCATGGAATACAAGTCGCTGGAAGATTTGTTGGCAGCGTCCGACATCATCTCGCTCCACTGCCCGCTCTTCCCATCCACGCGTCACATGATCAACGACACGACGATCGCCCAAATGAAGAAGGGCGTGATGATCATCAACACAAGCCGCGGCGGGCTGTTGGACACCAAGGCCATCATCAATGGCCTCAAGTCTGGTCAGATTGGCAGCATCGCATTGGACGTGTTTGAAGGCGAAAACGAAATCTTTTACGAAGACCACTCGGGT
>VJMH01000150.1:0-22137 GCA_009835185.1 Aphanomyces stellatus
TTCACTTGGCCAGCTGTGACGACATCGCAGCTCGTTTGGGGGTTGGCGACCGTTGGCTGCGCGTTTCCAAAGGCCGAATCCATCGCGACCGCGTAGATGTCACTCTGCGCGTTGATAAACATGTGGCCCGTACTGAGCGTGATGGATGTGATGGCGGCGTCGGCATCGATGCGGCCGAGGAGCGTGCCGGCGGCGTTCAAGACAAAAATCGAGTGGCACATGGCGACGTACACAAAGCCATCGCTGTCTACCTGGACCGACGTCGGGTACGGACGCAAGCACGGTGTGGTGTCTTTGGTAACGTGCGTGGAAAAATCAAAGAACGTGCGCGCGCAGTTCGTGGTTCCGTTGGCAAAGAGCTGGAACGCCTTGACATACGGCGCACTCGCGTCGGCGTTGGCCACGTACAACACATCTTCCTCGGGCGAAAAGGCGATCCCGCGCGGTCGTGTCATGTTGGCGTCGATGACTTGCGTGCCGTTGCCTCTGACCGGCCGCACAAACACGCCGTTGAACGAGAGGTCGCGCTTTGCGTCCAAGACAGTCAAGTTGGGCGAGAGCAGTTGGTCGATCGACGACGCCAGCGCGAACGGACTGTCGGTAAAGTAGAGGTTGCCAGTGGACGTGAACGTGACGTCGGCGGGACCGTTGAACTTTTTGCCGTGGTAACGCACGAGCCAGTCGAGCACACGGCCGTCGCACGTGTTGGAGGCCGTGACGTAGTGGAGCTTGCCGATTGTGCGGCCACCCGTGCGTGCGACGTAGATTTGCTTAGTGAGTGGGTCGACGCTGAGGCCACCGCAACCAGGGTTGAGGACGTCGCCGCAGCCTTGGGGGCTGTTTTGGGCGTTGCAGCCCGCGGCGACGCTGATCGTGTCCACCTTGACCGAGTAGTCGTAGCACTTGCCCTCGACGTCGGGCTCCTTGGTGCCAAAGACGGTCGAGTACGACGACGATGAGACTGGCTTTTGGGACGTGTACGAGACGAGCCCGTTCGACTTGGCGTTGCAAAACATCAAATTGAGCGTCAAGTCGGTCGACGAGGCCTCGCCCAAGCGGCGGCCGTTCATTGTCGGCTTGGACGAATCGGTCACGGTCACCATCGTCTCGAACGCACTCAGCTGGTTGTAGTTGTTGTTGGCGGGGGCGGTCGATGACTGCGATGCGTCGGCACGCAAGATGGCGAGGACATCCACGGGCGGCGACGGCGCGGCGGTGGTCGTGGCCGGGGCAACCGTTGTCGTCACAGGAGCGGCCGTTGTGGAGGCAGGGATGGCAGTTGTCGTGGTCGATGGGGCTGCGGTCGTTGTGACCGGGGCGGCAGTAGTGGCGGGGGCAGAAGTAGTGGCGGCGTTGGTTGCCGTTGCGGTAGTCACTGGGGCACTCGTGGAGGTGGCAGTAGTCGTGGTTGTGGGGGCAGGGGTGGTCGCACCAGCGGCATAGGAGATGGGGAGGGAGTTGACAGGGGACGCAATCAGAGATAGAGGCAATTGATCGTCCGTGTATTTTTGGAACACGACGGCCTTGAGTTGGAGGGCATCGATGGTGGCAAGGCAGGCCAACGCGGTCGTCAAGAAGAGCTTCATGATGGCGGCTACCTTGAACTGGCCGTCGGAGCAAGTTTGGAAATGAGGACGACGTGTGTTGGAGTTTTGCCTCAACCCAGCTGGCAATGGATGGGATAAGAACCCCCCAAACTTCAAACTGAAAGCGGTCGAACACTTTTGTCATTGGGTGTTACCGTGGTCGGTTCTGTCCATGATCGACTCCATCTGAGATGAATGCGACTTGCCCCAAGTCCTTGAGAATGATTTGTTTATCCAAACTGGCGCGGCTTCCTGCGCCTGTGCGTTGCCCCCCGCGTTGGCCCTGCTAAATTGGCCGCTTTAAATAGCCACGTCCTGAGGACAGGTTGTATCCAACCGCAACGCGATGTTGGATATACAAACTACTCCGCACATGGCCGAATGTAGCCTATCCTCTCCTCCATTCAACACTTCTTCGCCAACAAGGAGCCCATGCTACTTGGAGCACCAAGAAAAAGTGAGTGGAGCAGCAGGGTATCGATCCCTGTACCTCCCGCATGCGAAGCGGGCGCTCTACCATCTGAGCTACAACCCCTCATGGGATAACGGAAGCACTATCCAAGATAGTTTCACTTTACTCTGCAGACAACATCAACCACTATTTAGAACACTCTCTATTTATTGCGACTTGGTATTTTGGGGATAATCAAATCACCCCGAACACCTTTATCTATCGTTTTTTCCGCCTGCCCCGCAATCAAATAAAATCCAGCCAATCAAAACCAACGCTTCACCGCACCTATGTTTTTTCAACCAATTAAATGCTACCAAATCTCGTTCTCTCAACGAACAATGACCGACCCAGTGCGCCATGCTTCGGCGTCGTTCCTGCCGTCGTGCACTGCCATTCCCTATGACTCCCCGTTCGCTCGGTTCGCCGCATCCGTCTGCCCGATTGCAGTACGGTCTTCAATCTGGACTACCATTCCAGGAGTCCACCTGCGTCGCAAGCCGAACACTTGTCGTCCCTGGTCATCGACGTCATTTTTACGCTGACGGAGACCGTCCTCCTCCCCCGAGTACACCGACCACCAGATGATGTTCATCTTCCCAAGGGGGTATAGTATTGATCGATTGGTCGAGCATGAGCGTTCGTTCGCGACCCCATCCACTCCCCGGTCGATGTGTATGTCGTCTGAGCCATCGTCATCGAAGGACTTGATGACTCGCCCTCGACCTCGACATGAGGACTTTGCCGCCACGATTGCTGACACGACTCCAACCCATGCGCCTCCCTCGACTGCAACTGCCGTGGACTCTCTGGAATCGCGATCTCTCATCGAAGACCCTCCCATTGAGGTCCATTGTGTGCTGTCGCAGACAGACCAACACGCCATCAACCCCATTGGACGTCCGTTCTGGTAGGAACAAGTTGTCCGACTTCTCAGGGCCCCCACTCCCTGACCATGCTCCTGCGCCCCCTCCAACGATACAAGTTGCGCGAGCGTCACCGCACATATTGCCTTCACTGACGACTCTGGTTCCAGCCGTGGACAACTCACCATCCGTCGTTGCCCAAACGCCAGTCTGTCTGATTTTGCGAGAACCAATGGCCCCTGCAGCACTGCTTTTGGCCGAGTTGTTTTGTCCGTGGCCGCACTTGAAGACTCAGGATTCTTTCGCGCCGCCGCATCATGCACCGCCGCCTGACGCACCTCCATACAAGTGGACGGTTCCTGCACCTCCCCGATTGGTTCAAGTTCCAACGTAGACGCTCTGCAAGACAACTCTATTTACAGCAAACACCCACGAAAACTCACAAAAAGCAAGAAAATCGAGAAACCTAAAAACACCCACGGTGAAGACGAGTTGCCAATGAACTTGGTACTTGAGTCAGGATGAGCCCTCGGGCAATATTAGTATTGTATAGTTAGCGTAACTAACTTATAATGCACTCCCCTTCGACACCTGAGCTACAACCCCTAGGCACAATTTGAGCAACAATTGGTATGAGATAATTATTATTTTACATTTTGCTCCTGACTTCAAAGGAGGCTACACTTGCTGCCCGCACTATCCTTGTGTATGGTTGTTTACAGGAAGACTATAAACTGTGGAAAATACCATTTGATGGCTGATGGCAAGAAGACATTGGACTCGTTTCATGCGTTCTGTGACATGGACCGTTTTTTGCATCATCCATGTGTACTCACGCCCTCGGTTTTAACTTTGTGTTTGTATAGTATACAATTTGGCAGATGGTTGCGCACGCCATTCGGTTGTATTTTATATACATTTTAAATTGAAATTTAAATACTATCGACATAGGTTATCTCCCACCACGAGCTTCCACGCCAGTGGTTTGGGATGCGTATAAAAAATTACTATCCCCGTCCACATTTAAAAAAGCAGCGACACATGTCGCACTCACGGCCTGACGCATTTTCCCACCAGTGTTGCAGGCATGTCGAGTCTCCCGCCGCCGCCGCCGCTGCCGTCGTCGTCAGCGACTGCGCGGCAGTGTACCTTTTGCCCCAAGCCCGCCATCTCGGACGGCAAGTGCCATGACCACCGCTACCGCCTCCGCTGCTCCATCACAGACTGTCCGAATCAAGTGTACGCACGGAACCTCTGCGTCAAGCACGGCGGGAAGCCGCAGTGCGAGGTCCCAGACTGCACGCGCAACGCGCGGCGGCACGGGCGCTGCTGCGTCCACATGAAGGACCACCAAGAGCGCAAGCTGTGCGCCCACCCCGGCTGCGAGAAATTTGCCACGAGTCGCGGCAACTGCGTCCGCCACGGCGGCGGCCGCCAGTGCAAGTGGGAGAACTGCATGCATTACGCGCGTCAAGAGGGGTTGTGCGTCCGACATTTCCGCGCCCGCGCCGCGATCCCTGTCCTGCAGGAGCGCCCGCCCAGCCGCGTGGACGGTGGGGCGTCGTCGTCGCCGCCGCCCTTGCGCCCGTTGACGGCGACCGCGGAGCGTGAGAGTCACCATGCGATGGCGCCGTTTCGCTTTCGCGGCCAACACGGCGGCATGCTGCCGCCCATTTTGCCGCCCCTGCATCACGCGACGCCGTTTGTGCCCGTGGACGAGCCCGAGAGGAGTCGACGGCTCTCGCCGCTCGCGGCTGCAACGCCGCCGCGCCACCTCCCCCGTCGCCCCTGCGGCATCGATTTACTCCTCGCGCATAGCGGCTACGTCGACAAGCACGATTCCGACTAATATACATTGTCTGTTTTTGGCACGGTGGTTGTGTGGTCAGCACGGACGTGTCCAATGTCGAACGCACACGTTTAGCAACAACCAATGGGTTCTGTTGGGTTCTCACGACATACACAGGCGAGCGAATGTAGCGATTGTCCCTTGAACGACATTTCTGGACTTGGACACTTGGGGGCATCAATTCATCGCGGGAAATGGGTGAGGCAGCAATCGTGACGACTGTTGTCGTCGTGGGGGAATTCTCGACACCATCAAGGAACACGAACGCGACACCCCAATCACTCGAGGGTCATGGCTATCGTCGTCCATAGAAGACTCCGAACGAACGTGCAAAGGCAATGCTTGGGGATAGGGCCAGCAGGTTCGATGACAGCTTGGCGCCCGACTGCCCCCAATGGCCGGTGGGGCCTGGGGAACACACGCATTAAAAAATCAAACTAAACACGCGTGGATACCTCCTGGTGGCTCTTGTCAAACAACTCTGGAGGCAGGCAAGGCTTGGGTTTGAATTGTAAACGCCTTCGTTCGACTCACTATTTTGTCGCGAGCGATTGTCACAACAGGAGTATCCGGTTAGCAGCCTCCGAAGAATTCGGAAACAATTTGGACAGAATTTGCTCACAACTTGGAGTTAGAAAACTGAGCTTGGGACCAAGGCGGCGTGACGTCATCGACATCACTCGAACGATTTCACGCAAAGAGCGTCGTGGGAAATTTGGGCACTGTGGCTTGGTGGTCAAAGCCGACTGCGTCGCATGGAAACCCGATGGGCTCTCGAAATCCATTCTTGTGTTTGTCAGTTGGTCAACAATTTACTATCTACTGGTAACGTTTTATGACATAACGAGGCTGCTCAACACAAAGTCAAGTCGACATGTCGAGATCATTTAAAATTCCTTTTTGGCAAAATGCCATGTCAGCGAGAAGGTTCGACTAGGTCTTGGGTCGGTATTTAATTGTACGAGAGGTTTGCCTCGTGGTCTCATTTGTACTTTGGTTCCTGAAGGGCACGACGCAAGCGAATAGCCGGTGAGGGCGGGGGCAAGTGCGTTCAAGGGAATTCGAATCAACCAAACATGGGCGGGTAAGCTCCCGGCGGCGACGTTATCTTACCCTGGAATCAGAAATCTCAACGATATAAAATGACGCGACTCGATCGATTTTGTCCGTTTGAAATGGTCAACCAAAAGAACCAATATCCGGTTAAGCGACATGCGGTTTCAACCGGACAAGGAAAAAATACAAAAACACAGCACTGTGAGTTGGACAACTAAGCTGGGGGTGGTCATGGCCGTGACGTCATCAACATCACTCGAACGATTTCACGTGGAGAAAAGAGTATGGCGGAGAACATTTTATCTCTGTGACTTGGCGCTCAAGTTGGTTCACATGGAAACCTAATTGCCTCCCGATGATGCCCTGAACGATATTAGTAGTTAGTTTGATGCATCGATACACCCCTGTACTTGAGGTTTTTTGCACGTGAAAGTCGTTGAATCGTCGGTCACAACCCTTTGGTACAGGCGTACGATTGTAAATGATTTGCGTTTCTCGCTTCTTTTAGTGCAACATGATTCACATAGTGTCAAGCTGCACTGACACACAACAACCAAAGGACAACCAAACAAGCCCTGCCATATATACCTTGCCATATAAATGAAACTAACGTTACGCCAAGACTGCTTTTACATTCGAGGCAGCAGTCATGCCTCCTGTAAACCCATATTCCATTTCACACCATGGAGCTCACTCCACCCGTTTGCGAATTTTGTACCCTTCCATCCATTTTCGACGGCAAATGCGTCAACCATCGCTACCGCCAGCGATGCACCGTCGCCGGCTGCTCCAATCAAGCCTATGCTCGCGCTTTGTGCGTCCAACACGGCGGCAAAGAGCAATGTCGGGTTGCTGGTTGCACTCGAAATGTGCGCCGGTTGGGTCGCTGCAGCCAACACACGCCCGAGCCCTGTGGTCGACCCCCGTGTATCCACGAAGGCTGTTCCCGAATTGCCCACACCAAAGGCTTTTGCGCCAAACACGGGGGCAAGCGCCAGTGCAAAGTCTACGGATGCAAGAAATACGCTCGAAATGGCGGATTTTGCAGAAGTCATTTTATGACGTCGCTGAACCCGATTCGAGCGAGCCAACAGTCGGACAGCTCGCTGTCGATGGAAGAAACAGACATGCTATGCGCTCTTATGGGCAAGAAATGACCAGACGCAGGTTCATTTTGCCAAGAGTAATAATAGTAAGGTTGAATAGATAGATAGCATCCAAAGTATTCTATCTGGCTTGTGATAACAAAACATTCGAGGGCCTCCACATCGACTACAACGCAGCAAGGTCGGCCAAATAGTATCGTTCGAAATCCATTCTTGTGTTTGTCAGTTGGTCAACAATTTCAATCTCTATCTACTGGTCGTGTCCTACATTCCATTGTAACGTTTTATGACATAACGAGGCGGCTCCTTAACATAAAGTCAAATTCGAGCAGGTCTACACGTTGAGATCATTTAAAATTCCTTTTTGGCAAAATGCCATGTCAGCGAGAAGGTTCGACTAGGTCTTGGGTCTACAGAGCCTCGACGTCCATAAAATAGCATAGCATGTCCATATCTTCGTCACTGTAGTCGACTCGTCCCAACCATGGGCCTTGCAGAATCCTTGGTGACGAGCATATTTGACGCAGCCAATCCACTTGCACAGACGTCGTCCCGTGTGTTTCGAGCATTGCCGTCGACCGCTCGCAGCAACCATCTTCGCTGCACACTAATGCACTGGGCTGACTCTCTTGGCTGTGTTTACAGCAATACCCAAAGCAGCGAAAGTTGTAATGGCAGCCAGGAGCACGACATTGTGGATTGCCCCCATGTCGAACACAGAGCTGAAGGCATTTGGACCTGGTGGTCATGGTTGAAAATAAAAATAACCGATCAATCGCACTTGCGTTGTTGGCATAGAGATGTGCGGTCGTGTTGCAAGAAATAAAATACTATCGACGTCGTCCAAGTTTTATCTCGTATGTTGACTACTAGTATTGCAGTATTTCAATTGGTCCAGTGTTATGGACATTTTACAGCGATCGATCAGCGATTCATTGATATTCAGAGGTCGTACCTCATTGTTCGTACACTTTTCGCATTGGCTAGAGTGAAACATGTGCTGGAGCTTGGACAGCATTCTTGAAACTACGTGTTGCTATGTAGTATAGACCACAATAACAACTGTTCGTATTCGAGATCAACAAACTACTTTGCACAAGTAAACTTTAGAAATGGACAACACAAATATGAATCCACCGACAAGTAAACAAGTTGTAAAAGACACATCAAATGCAATATCGTGAAGGTGTTTCAACACCGCCACAGGCCAGCGTGTGTGAGCCTAAAGTATATCCTCACTCAAAGGGGATCACCCAGCATCAACGTTTTCCGAAAATTCCCCGCACACGCGGCTGGGGATTTTTCAAAACTTGTGCGAAGACTCGTCGTCATAAAAGTGGAATTTTGGCGATCGGCGACCACGCTGCACACGCTAACACAACCCACTGTGTCCCCCTGTAGGTACTTGATTGTAAAATGGTCAACACTGAATCTTTTCTGGCCCCAACTCCTTAATCATGTGATTGGGTGCTTCTCAGCCAATCCGAATTTTCTAATCTTTGGCTTGCTTTTTACATTTGTCATTTGTAAATACTCTTGTCCCTGCCAAGCAACCGCCATGACGACTTGTCTCTTCTGTGCTCTCCCGCCTGTTGCCCATGGCAAGTGCGCAGTCCACCGCCACCGCGTTCGCTGCCATGCCCCTGGCTGCCTCAACCAATCGTACGCGCGAGGTCTCTGCGTTTTCCACGGTGGCAAAGCGCAGTGCCAAGTCGATGGATGCACTGCCAACGCCAGACGGTTTGGTCGGTGCAGCAAACACAGCCCCGCGAATCGCCACCAAGTGACCTGCGACGTCCCGTTTTGTGCTAAGGTTGTGCACTCGGGCAAGCGTTGCGTCGTCCACGGTGGAAGTCGCCAGTGCAAGCGCGATGGATGTCTAAAATACGCACGCACCGATGGGCTTTGCGTGCTCCATCGCCGCGAAGCCACGCACGGGCCATTGCCTGAGCACGAGTTGGCGGCGGCCGTTGACATCGCCATGGATGAAGTCGAGGGGCTGATAAACACAATCGATGGTGAATGGATGGGGTGGCCATGCATTCAAAGGAGCGACGAGCCAGCTTTGAAAAGTGAATGGCTGGCGATGCTGGTCATCGACGACGTGGAGGAATTTATTGCCATTTGAATACCCCATTCCTATTTAATAGTAAGCAAGACGTTTTGTTTGCAAAGTTTGGTTTGCTTCACTCATTTGTTTCTTGGGGCGCATTGGTTGACAAAGAAGGGGTTGGCATTCGTACAACGACGAACCTCAACAAAGCTGAGCTGGTGGTCATAAAGTCCCAGGTGAAACGCGATGGACGAAGTGATGTGCTCCATGAATATCTTGGCACACCTGCGTGTCGGCATCAAAGGAAGCTCCTTTCAACTTCCATTTGTTGCACATCCAATTGAATGCATTGACCAACCTTAGTTGTCTAGCTTATCATTCAAGTAGATAATCAATGCTTCGTTGGTGAAGGTGCTCTGTCGATGCGACGCGAGTTGTTTTGCAGGACGTCAGCCAATCATATATTTTGATAATTTAGTGAAATAAATTGATTGGCCCACAAAAATTACCATTTTGCCTCCAGCCGTGACGCAAACGGAAATGAAACGCAGCTGAAATCAGTGTCTGCGATATCACAGCACTTTTAGCCAATCTGAGAAGATAGCCCACATTGCGGCAGCACGCACAGCGTCGATTCTGATCATAGCGATTGTGCAGCACATGAGTATATCGTATCTCGTACTTGCTCTGTGGCTCTTCTGTCTTCCGTCCATCAATAGACAGGAAACAGACCAAGCATTTACCAATTTCACTTGTCATGTGCACCACCACCACCACTTCCTCTGCTTCGACTTGCGAATTCTGCCACCAGCCGGGGCTTTTCGCTGGCAAGTGTGCCCAACATCGCTACCGCATCCGCTGCAGCCACCTCCACTGTGTCAACCAAGCCTACGCCCGGAACCTCTGTGTCCAACACGGTGGGAAAGCCCAGTGTCAGTTCCAAGGCTGCACAGGCAACGTCCGCCGCTTTGGCTTTTGCGGCAAGCACTCCCAAGAGCACCGCCAGCTCAAGTTGTGCCTCGAAGACGGCTGCGACAAGGTTGCTCATTCTGGCCAGCGCTGCGTCAAGCACGGCGGCGGCCGTCAGTGCAAGTGGAGTGGCTGCTCGCAGTACTCACGCCACCAAGGCTATTGCACGACCCATTTTCGTCAAGTCCAACAACACCCGCTGGCAAGTTGCATGACGTCAGACACTGACGCCGTCAAGACCGAAGTGGTCGACTCCATCATGTCGTCCGAAGAAATGGACATGCTCTTGTCCTGCTTTGTCAAGTCCGAGGTCGAGCTGATCCAACCCTTGGCGACGGATGCCTGGCCCTTTGGGCCTATGGACGTCCTCGATCTCCTGGACAACTGGAACTCGAGCGGCCCTATCGTGTGCGAGTTGTGAACCATAAACATCAACGCGGAATTATTTACTAGTCAACTTTTTGTACTGCGTTCTTTAATGCTGTCAACTTTTTGGCGGTGGGACGCTTGGCACAACGTATCTTGTGAGGAAAACTGCGGCAGCACGGAGGATGCCGCGACCGAACGTTGAGCAAAGGCAAGTCAAGTGGGCGAATGCGTGTCGTCTTGATGCTTTCCCAGACTTGACGTATGTACAACTGTCCAAGCTTGAATCCCACAGTACGCAAACACGTTGAAAAATCACATGGTGGTTGTGGTTGTGGACCGCGAGAAAAATTGAATACATTTGATCCAATCATCAATTTGGATTCTCACGAACGATGAGTGGACGAATGCCTGCAGAGACGTGGCCGAAAATTTGTAGCACTTTTTAAAAACATTTGTGGTGCGAGAAAACCCAAATTTCGATTGCATTGCTGTTCGTTGGACTCTTGTGCATGATTCCAGTGGACTAAAATGTATTCTCGATCTCTCCCAAACGTGACTATTCGGCTTTTGTCAAAGGAAAATGAATACGACTATTTGTTGCCAACATGCGGACGTGGTTGTCGACGACCATAAACTCGCAGAACAAAAATCGACCTTTAATGTATTCTCGATCTCTCCCAAACGCGACTATTCGGCTTTTGTCAAAGGAAAATGAATACGACTATTTGTTGAAGGAAAATGAATACGACTATTTGTTACCAACATGTCGGATGTGGTTGTCGACGACCATAAACTCGCAGAACAAAAATCGACCTTCTCGCCGCAATTGTAGCTGGTCATCATGTGAAAGCACATCCCATGTACTCAACTTCACCTTCTTGGCATGTGAGGCTATAGCGGCCTATAGATTGCACGTGTGGCAAACAGTCGTGGCGGCGGGTTTGTTTGATTGTATGACCACATAGGAACCAGTATCCACGTGAACTGCAGTCTGCTCAAAGCATAGGTTTGCGTTTCCCGATATCAATGCAACCTTTGGAAACGAAATTGACGCGTGACATTTGCCAAGGAATATCAACTTCTTGCCTAAAAGCAATTTATTCAAGCGCTTTCCCATTCGAATGGATGGATATTTGTGAGCACGACCGCTTTGACAATAATTTGATAACTCTTAAATTAAACGTACAGATTTCTTTAGATTGAACACACGAACACGTCGTCGACATACTCGACATTTTCGACCTTGATTGTCGCTGGGCATTCTTCCAACCAAAAATCGGATGAAATCATCTCCAGATTCGACTCGTCATCCATCAAGAACGACAGAATGTCCACTTCTTCGCCCGAGAGCTCGGCCACCGAATCCGTGGACATCGAGAGTGGCGGTAGTGGAGCGCTTGACGCTTTCTCGATCCGAAAATGACCAAGACAGAGTCCGTTGTGTCGAATGTACTTGGTGCAGCCGTCCACTTTGCACTGGCGGCCGCCGCCATGGGCCACACAGAGGTCGCGCGAGTGGGCTGCCTTGGTGCATCCATTGTGCTTGCAGACGCGTTGCTGGCGCAGGTCTTGGCTGTGCCGACAGCAAAAGCCGTTCTGACGTGCGTTGCCTTGGCAGCCTGCAAAGCGGCACTGTCGCTTTCCGCCATGTTGAACGCAGAGGTTGCGGGCGTAGGTTTGGTTTGTGCAGTGGGCAACGCTGCACCGCCGACGGTAACGATGTTGTGCGCACTTGCCGTCAAAGATGGCCGGGAGGATGCAAAATTCGCAGCAGGATGGGATCATGTTGTGGAGTGAAAATTGAAAAATGAGCGACTGGAAATGTCCGTGGGTACGGTATTTGATAGTGTCACGCCGGATGAACAAGCGCTGTGCGTTCGTAAAGTGGAAACAAGAGCTTGCGTACAGTGGGACTTGATTGAGCTGACTGAGAAATGTCCTAGTTGTCGTCCAAACAATCATGCGACCACGCTATCTCAATCACACTGCCAAATATATCTTTGAAATAAAGTTCACCGGGGTCAGAGGCGAAAATGTCGCCAAGTCCGGTGCGTCCACCCCGAAAATGAACGGCTCAGGGAAATATTCCTTGTGTTGGAATATCGTGCATTGAGACCATGAGGTTTTGCAGAATCGATATAACTTGATGAGTCGTCCGTCTGACACACGTCCTTTCGCACTGAACACTTTGGTAAGCAATCTCAAGAGATGTATGGTGAGTCCACATTTTTGGCTACTGTGGCCAGATTGCTAAGTTGTCTCGGTTGTGGTGGACGTTCAATTGCTGAAGTGCTGGCTGACTTTGATTTCACTCAAAAGTGTATGAATGGAGAAGTACAAAATCGTCAAATTGTACTTGGAACTTCTTCGCCAATTTGTTTGAGAACTCTATCATCTCGAACTGGGTGGGTGTTTCAATACTCTCACAACTTTCCTTGCAAGTATGAGGACTGCCATCTTGCGTTGGCACGCAGTGTTTTTGAGATTGCGTCACGGATTTGTGTGGTTGGCAGCCTCGTTGAGCCATTTTGCTCGTGCTGCACAATCGCACAGTGGGATGGCGAAGATATCACTCGTCTGTGATTCGCTGGGTGCCGACAACGACAAATTATCTACTACTGTTTTACAAGGTGCGACTGTAGATAATTGATGTTACTGTACTACATCCCAGTTTCGAATCTTGGCCCGACTAGCGGTCGCCATCATTTTCAAATTCCCAATCACATTCCCATGGCAACAACCACGTGCATCTTCTGTGACCTCCCAAGCCAATTTGACGGCAAATGCGCCCACCATCGATACCGACAGCAATGCAGCTTCAACAACTGTCCCAATCAAACCTACGCCCGGAGTCTCTGCATCCGACACGGCGGGAAGCTCCAGTGTTGCTTTGAAGGCTGTATCGGCAACGCCCGGCGAAAGGGATTTTGCTGCAAACACAGCAGGAATTTATGTCCTCCAAAGCCCTGCAGCGTTGCGGGGTGCCACAAAGCCAGCCACACACGGGGCCACTGCGTGCAACACGGCGGTGGACGTCAATGTAAATGGGAGGGCTGCACCAAGTACATGCGACAAGATGGCTTCTGCGTTGGCCACAGTAAATGCGAGAAGCAGTCGGCCAAGGCAGGTTGTGCGAGCCTCGGACTGGAAACGAACCTGCTTCTCAGGGACATTGGCGTCACGATCGATGAAGTGATGGTCAGCGTATGCATGGATGGCTTGGTGTTTTGCCAAATATGAGAATAAACTGATCGATTGATTGTTTCTTCAAACCCGAGTAACACCCTTCCATAAGGAGGACACGTTGTAGTTTCGCACATCTGCTGTAGGACTTTACGACAGCTACCGCCCATGCTTGCCCAACGAGGGCGATGAACTTTCCCCTAGAGTACGGCCACATTTCTTTATGCAACAAATTTGAATGCGCCGGGGGTTTCCACCACGTTTCCCTAATAAATGATTCGATTGCTTCTCCACGGGTCGATTTGATGTTATCGTGTTGGTATTTTCATGGGGCCTATCTTGCTCCGGCAACTTCCACCCGATCCATTTGTATCGCCTCCTGGAGGATTTTAACACTCGTGATTCCATCGTCCATCCCACGCGACCCAAGCCATGGCGACATGACGGTGTGGTCATTTTAATTGCAAGTCAAAAGAAAATATTATTGTAGCTTTGGGGGACTTGTTCAACCAAATATCCGATGCAACTCCATTGTCATTTCGTCTTCCATCAATAAGGACAAAATATCCACCTCTTCATCCGACAGTTCGGCAGCGTTGTCTTTTGGTGAACTTGAGCAACCAGTCGATCTTGCACAAGCAGTTGCGTTCAATGTACTTGATGCAAAAGACACAACAGGGCGATGACATGTTGTGGAGTGGCAATTGAAATGTGAATGTTGGCCAAACGATGGCTGATTTTGTGCAGCGAAAAAGCATTACGCGACGGAGTTGCTGCTGTGGGGAAGTGAAAGTGGAACGGTCTAGTGTTCGTACAGTGGGATCGTTTTAGTTTACTGCGCTGTGAAACTGTCAAGTTGTCGTCTACCAACATCGAACCGCCACGTGTGTGATCCGCGGTTGTTGAATAACAACGTGGATAGTACCCTCTGTCACTCCCGAGCGAGGTGAATGTTCCTCTCAGTCCACAGGCGAACTGGAGGCTCAAATTTGCCCCAGAAATTAGATGTCGGTACTATAGGTTTTAAAGAAAGCAAGCTAGGTTATATAGGTTTTACTACAGACCTTGCGCCTCCAGTTTACCCGACTTTCAGAGTCGTATGTTGCGATAATCACATTTTGGACACCAAGGCCAACCATTCGAGGCGCTTTGAGGGTTGGATCGAATGATCGTTCGTGCGAAGTGGGAGGAACGACGTGTGGAGGCTAACAATATAACAAAGGATGAGTTCTTGTGCACGCCCTGTCGCACTGACCATTTGTCCAACGGGGCGTTCTTTGATGCCAACTATGGTCAGCATATCGAGTTGTGTTTGTGGTGTTGTTTGAGAGGATGATTAAAATCATCATGTCGGTGGTCCCAAGCTGAGATTCGTTGGATGCCAACGCCCTAACCAGGTTCATGATGAATAGTCGAGTCGCAAGTACTGTGATGACTCTACCACAGCCCTCTCGATGGCAACTACCGCTGTGAGTGACCGTTTTTACAGAAGTAAATAACAATCATGCTGCACAATCGCGCATTGAATTTTGACCTTGGGTTGTTAAGAGAAGCAGATCATTTCAAGTCAGACAGGCAAGATCAAATCATCCCATACTTGGCCGACGTGACTCGTACAGCCCTACTCGAGAATAAATCCAGGATGCGGTATTGTTAAGTACTACGTAGTAGGTAGGCATCATTATCTCACAGTAGAGCGCAAACGACCAATTTAAGGTTACATCAGTTTTGACGATTTTCATTTCCGAGATTACGAGCGAGAACATTGTCAAAATGAGCGACCGCGCAAATACATGAGGCAGCCTCCGTTTCTAGGTTAATTTGGTTATCGAGCAAACACGTTATGAAGTGTCAGCTTCAATGCATTAATGAAACAATCGATTTATTAGCATTTCAATATTTCCAACGACTACGTGTTTTGCGTGAGAAGCCACTGCAGACTAGATGGACGAGAGTACTTTTGAATCATCGCGTCCCTCGTCAAGCCATACGAACCATCGTTGGTGGGAACAAACGGCGTCGGGTGGGCCATTTCCAGCACCGATGACCTGAACGACATGTCGTTGCTGTCACTCATCCACACCTCACGTGGTCTCTCCAATTCGATTGGCGCGAGTTGCCGCAATACCGGGATAGCGGCTCGGGCTCGGAAATGGCTCACGCAGAGGCCGCCTTGGCGCGCGTAATGCGTACAGCCCTCCCATTTGCACTGGCGGCCGCCACCATGCCGCACACAACTGCCACGGCTCGTGGCAAACTTATCGCAGCCGGGGCTGGCGCACAGCTTTCGCTCTTGATGGTTCTGCATGTGGATACAGCAGCGCCCGTGCCGTCGCACGTTGCGCGAGCAGCCGGGGAATTCGCACAGCGGCTTTCCGCCGTGCTTGACGCACAGATTCCGCGCATACACTTGGTTGAGGCAGCTTTGGGCCGAGCAGCGGAGGCGGTAGCGGTGTTCGAGGCATTTGTTTCCAAAGATGGCGACCTTGGGGCAAAACGCACACTGGAGAGGCGAAAGCATTTCGTATTGGTGGCACAGCTTGGCGGTGCAATCAGTGAAAGTGAAAATGATTGGATTCGACTTGTGATGCATGGGTAACGCGCGTCGGGCCGTGAATGCGAACAAATCGTATATATTTGTTTACAAAAATGGCAAAGTGCATCAACGGCAGATTTCTTACGCCAGGGGAGGCATGATGCATATAAATATATATTTGTGAAATGAGTATTACAATCCTTGTTCCTGTTGCGGTGGGAGCATAGAGAAACCATGTCCAGCTGTGACACAGGCTTGTCACCGACGAGTGAACAGCCGGCGCCCCCTCCTCGTTGAAGGGTTAACCCAGAGTGGATAGGATTTGCATAGTTAGGTTAAGTTTAGTGTGTGTGTGTGTGTCCCTCTATAGTGGACAGGGATTGGCGAACTTCAGGCGACCCTTCACATGAAACGACACCCCGTCACAGTCTGGAATAAAGCGCAGTCTTGCATTTGCTTGTGAGTTAATAGAATTGCCTTTTACGGGAGTCGGCGCGCTCCCCCATTTGGTGTTTTGGTGGCTCGTGGGCAAGAACTTGCTTCAAAGTATACTTTAGTTCGAACCACCTTGAACTGCAAGAATGACGAAAGCGAAGACAGCATCTTGGGTGTGGCCGTGAAGAAGACCCGCTCGAAGGCGAAAGTACCACATGCAGCTGACCGTCACCCACATACGGCGGTCCCAGAAGAAGCATCCACGACGGCCGCGACCGGCGACAGTCCAGCACGTCGAAGCCACTCCAAGTCCCCGGTAAAGGCACTCAGCATTTGTCCTTCCCGATGCCTTGGCAGAAAACGTCCTTGCGGATGCTCCAGCATGAAGTCCAGAACCTTCAATTGAAGGCATGGCGACGAAGAGCGACAATGGGAGAATTGCTCAAGACGAAGAGAAGACGATGAAGGAAGACGACGACGAGGAATCCCACACGGAAGACTCGATTTCTTGCAAGGGGTCGTCCAAGCACAAAACCTCCGAAGGGCCCTCGGACGATGAGCAGGAGGAAGGACGAACCAAGTGGATGAAGGGGAATTACGTCCCAATCCCGCCGGTGGAGGAAGAGTCAACAGAAACCGCGCCAGTAGCTCGGACGAACGAATGCGTACGAGCGTCCAATGAGGGAAAGGACAGCCCTCGAGGTGCCGAGACCGACCGCTCTAGCGGTATCGCAAATCAAGACGCGGAACTAGAAGAAGGAACGAAAACGGCAGTATTGGCATCGCGTGCGCGTCGAACAAGCCAAGCGAGACATTCTCAAAAAATGAGCGCGAGTGGCATACAAGGTAAGACATGGAAGCATCCCAGCCCAACTCTTAGTGACGACGGCGTGGTCGACACATGCGGGCGGACATTCATGCCCCCCGACGAAGACGACGATGTGGACGACGACGACGACGAAGACTACGGGGGTGAGCACCCAATGGCCGAGGACCACGAGACGGCCGTCCGCGAGTCGCGCCGCAAGGCCAAGCGCGAAGAGGAAGAGCGTTGTCGCCCTCCGCGATTTCTCAAGCCGCCAGTCTTGAACTCCTACCGTCGTTGGTCCAGTGCCGCCGCAACACGCATGAAGGTGGAAATCGAAGAGTGTCAACGACGCAAGACGGAAGTCCCCAGCCAGCGTGTACAACGCTTCCAGGGACCGAACGCCTTTGTCGAAGAGCGTCGCCCCACGCCAAGTCGAGGCGCGCAGGAAATCATGGAGCGCGAACATTCGCGCGTCCCAGCGAACCGAGAGGCGTCCAACGCATCCTGGAACAGGAAGTGGCTCGTGACCCCGCGAACCGAGTACAAAGTCGGGCCGTTCAACGCATCCTTGAGTAAGAGGCGGCGCGCGGCCCAACGAAACGACGAGTCGACCAAGACGACGAACGCGGAACTGGGCTGCCCAGGAAACGCACCCGCCCGCGATGGACATCTTGCGGTCGGAAGTCAAGGCCCCCGAGATCATTCAGGCAGCCACGAAAACCTCATGCGGTTCTTGAAGAAACGCAAGAACTATGAGCGCGACCTCGCAAACGAGGCCAAGAGCCATGGCGGCTGGAATGCCGTGCGCCCCAAGCCCTGGATCGAGTCGATCAAGGCAGAGGACCTCGAAATGCTGTGCAAGTACAAGTGGCTCATCAGTCAAGGGTCCCTGACGGAGAAGGAATTTCAACGACGCCTGCGCGAGGAGATGCGGCGGCGCGACGACCTCCCCGAGCCCAACGAGTCTGACATAGTCGTTGTCACCAATGTCGGATGCAAATGCACATCCCGACTGGCCGCCGTATCAAATGGATCCAGCTGAAGCTGAACCATTCCCGCCACCTCACTTCTTCCACCGTGTAGATGGCAAGGAGACGTTGTCGCACGTTGGTCCAGAAGGCGTTCATTGCAACTTTGGTCTGCTAAACTGTTGACGTGGAATAGCTGAGGTATGGTGGACGCCGTTCACCAGCGAGGACAGAATGCCTTTTGTCGTTGAGGCTTGGGCACTTGTTTGTGATGGGTATATTGGTCGCAGTACTTGAGAGTCGCGTTGTGACTGGGCTTTGCTGTGGCGATGGATGCGGTCTGGGTCACAGTGCCTGAACATCAATTGTGGTGAGCTATCGTAGGTACTGTTGCTCTGGAGTCCGCCAGAATGTGTTTAAGTCGTCGTAGTTTTGTATCCATCCTGCGTTGGTTTTTGTTTTGTTTGTCTCGGTGTAGCGAGCAGAGATTGTAGGGTCGCCCGTTCGGCTTGATCGCGCGTTCGTTTTTGCATTTGCCCGTGATGTAGCGGCAGTGACCGCGAAACGGGTCTTGTACGTCAGGGAATGACGACGATGGCTCGACGTCATCGCCACCCACGAGTTGTGGCATGGTCTCGCCAATTTCGATAGTGCGTGGGTCGCCAACGACCAGTAGCGCGGAGGAGATATGTCGTCGGTGTTGAGAACGAAATCATTTGAATTACATTACGGAAAAAGGGACCCACCGCTACAAGAAATAACCAAGGGTCCTATCAAAGAAAGGATTTTTTAAATCCCAAATAAGATTCGCACACATGAGGGTTTTCCTCAATTGGCCAATTCATTCTGGCGGACACAACTGACCACCGTGTAGGACACGGAGGCTTCGGGTGTAGGCTAAGTTGACGCAGTGGTGTTGGTTTTAATTACGTCCGAAGATATAACATCGTTGGGCACAAGCATACTGCTGGCAGCAAGGTGGAGCCAGATAACTAGCTGTACGACCTCTCGAGTTGCACACAATATGCGATTGTCACCTGAAGCGTGCATGGAGCACTTTAAAGTGCACAAGTATGTAAGCTGACCTTCTGGCCAATGGTGTCAAGTGAGTACAACATTTTAGGTTGAGTGGTGTCGTGTGTGTTGACTATATTTACAGATGTCAACAGCAGACGGCCCAAATAACTACCAGCTCCGTGGAGGACCTGGGTGTCTTAATTCACATGTCTAGATGGAGCATTCACTGGTTAGTTGATAAGTACTTTTGGGGGGAGATTTAGCTGCACGAGAACGCACAGGCTGGGTATGAGGATGGATGGCGATACTAGTATACATTAATGTGGCATCGTTGTGTGGTGAACTGTGCGTTCACACAGTCCTCCAATCTCGGTGCAACCAATCATTCACCAAAACACAAATTGGGCAGATGTGAAAAATCGATGTCAATGGTAAAATGAGTCGGCGTAAGGGTATCGAACCGTGGACCTTCTCGTCATCCCAATCACACAGCTCAGCTGCGATGATTTCTCTGTTCCAGTTCTGTTTTTTTTATATTAATAGCTTTATAAAATTGGTGTCATTTTTCATTTTTCTCCGTTCAGCTCAGACCAGGCCAGAGCGGTCGGAGGCGACGACGACTCGACTGTTTCGGCTCTGTGGAGAAGGTTCCCAAACCCAAACAATGGAAATGAACGGCCTAAGATCATTTTCTCTCGATGAATGTGTTACTACTGGCGCTGTTGTGTCAGGTCGCAGCCAAGTGTGCCGCTGCATCGTCTCCGAGTCGTATTCCCTGCGGAGAATCTGGTTGGTTCCATTCGAGAGCGACCAAAATAATTTCCAATACTCAAAAATGTATTCTATTTTTCTCATTGCTATTATATTTTAACGAATCATAATCGACTTATTTAGGAATTATAACCAATGATATACTGATTTGCCCCCTAAATGGAAACAAGTTATTCTTAACAATTTCTACAGTAAATATATTTTTGAGGTGATAAATTTTTAGAACTTCTATTCACATCCAATCATGCACCAATCTGCAGCTCTGAGACCATTGACGTAAACGAAGTGAGATGCTCATCGAGAATACCAGTACGAGCCCAACAGTTCTGAATTGTTTCTTGTGAAACTGAAGTCCACGCGTCTTTAGCCCACTGCATGGCCTCGTTCAACGGAACTTCGTAGAGACCGTCTTGCCGCCCGGCCATCACAGCATCGATTTGGCCAAGCGCGTTCCTCACCTGGTGCTTTCGATACTTGGACTTGAAGGCAGCAATTATTCCAGCATCTTGTGGTTGTAGGTACGTAGTTGTATTCTTTGGAAGCATCTTGAGCTTAACGTTTCTCAACAGGGTATCATCTTTCAGCAAATGCGGCGGGGCGTTGTCGACCAAAAGTAGAATCTTTCTGTCTTCTTCAACCATTTTTGCATCCAACGTCTTGAGGTACGAGTTGAAAATATCAGCATTCATCCACGCTTTTCCGCTGTTGTAGTAGTCAAAACCAAATTCTTGAGGGGACCGACTTTGGAAACATCGTGGTCGTGCAGCAGTGCCGATGAAAAGTGGATCAATGGCATCCGACCCATCCGCATTCGTCGTAAGTGCCATGGTAATTCTCTTCTTTGACTTTTTGGTACCAGGGATGCGATTGCGAGTAATGGATCGATGAGGCGACATGCAATAGAACAAAGCTGTTTCATCCATGTTATACACGTTGTCGGCGGAGTATCCAGAGGTTTCTTGCAGCGTTTGTTTCCGTCCTTCGTCCACGATATGTTGAGGTACCGAGCCAGCTTCTCCATGCTGGTATCTGCACGAAAGCCCATGCTTACGTTGGAATTTGTAGAGCCATCCTCGAGAAAACACAAGGCGCTGTTCGGTCGGAATGTTGAGTTCATTGCAAATGTCGAGAGCCTTTTCCTTGATGATGTCGCCTGTGATACAAACACCGAGCTCCTCACAACGAAGAACCCATTGGAGTAAGGTTTGTTCGACTTCGGGTAGTTTTACCCGTCGATCATTTGAGCGTTCATTTACATCCGATCGTAGGCTTGGTGTCGCATGACGTTTGATGATTTTCGATATAGTTGACTTTGCAGGTGTGCGCGACAATCCAAACTTTTGTGCAGCCCAGAGTGCCAAACTTGATAAATTCATAGTAGGATTAACAACGTGCTCTTTGTACAGCTCGTGTTTCTCCATTTACGTCATCTTGCTCTTCATACTACTGGTATTGCTTTGTGAAATTGTGTTTCATGTGTGTCCGTGTTTGAAATTTCAAACTATTCTTCAAAACTTTATTATATAAAATTATAAAAATTATTGATTTTTCCCCGTTTCTTTCAAGGGAGCAAATCAGTTGTAGCCTGAATGGGGATTTCTGAATTCTGGATAATGCTGAACTGGACTGGACAGCTTGAAGTACTCCCTCCGATCCACAATACTCGCGCGAATCAGGTTTTCGGCGTACTCCTCCCATGCAAAATATAGTTTACTGTAGAATATTATATTTGTCAAATGTATCATATGTAAGGGGTGTAACGATACAAAACAAGCTGTCTCACCGCCACTGAAATCGCCGATATCACCCCAAAACGGACACCGCCAATCGACTCTGGAGGGGGGTTTACCCCGAGTACCTCCTACCGAGCACAAGACGATCAAGCAAGTCATATACGATATATGATTATCTATCCTCACTGATATCAATTGGTTCTATTCCTAGCTCGTCCAAGACACGAACGATATCTTCAATATCATCGTCGTCCAAGGCAATGCTCTCGAGACTTTGAGCCAGCTCATTCATCGTATTTAGGTCCGCAAGCTCTTGCTTAAAGACACGTTCAAGTCTTGTCGCCTCCTCCGTACCCAGCGACGCAACAGCAGCCGCCCGTA
>VJMH01000151.1:0-14104 GCA_009835185.1 Aphanomyces stellatus
CCCGCGGGGAAGAGCGTCAAATCCTTGGTCAACGCACACGCGTCGATGACTCTATTGTACTTGACACGGTCGTACGGTTTGCCAAAGAGGATATTTTCACGGATGGTGAGGTTTTGGATCCATGGTTGCTGGGCAAAATATGCCACACGACCACCCACGAAAATCGACCCATTGAACTTGTCCATTTCACCCAACAGGGCTGCACAGAGCGAGGACTTGCCTTCGCCGACAGCACCATGGATGACGACAAGCTCACCTCGTTGGATGGTTAAAGTTAGCTTTTCAAACAATGGCTTGGTGTCGTCCCAGCCAATGGTGACGTCATCCAATGCTACAACCACGTCATGTTTCGCATACGTCTTGAGCTTGGCCTCGCCGATCGTCGATGGGGTCAATACATTATCGGTTGGTTTTTCATCCAGATCCAAGAACGCCATGAGGCGACGAATAGAGACAAGGGAGCGCATGGCGTCGCCAACGATGAACGAAAAGACAATGAAGGGATTTTTGAGCATTGCAAATAAATTGAGTGCCGTGAAGAGTTTGGATGCTGACAATGTTTCGTGCTGTACAAGGGTGTACGTTGCAAAGGACGCAATCGTGACAAGCGTCGGACCAAGGTAGGCCAGGCAAATGCCAACAGAATTCCAAATAAAGATGGTCAAGAGCGTGCGCAGCTCGGCGAGGCGGCCCATGTGGAGTTTGTCGGCAAATTTCTCCTCCCAGGCATTGAATTTAATGATTTGGATCGCTCCAAATACTTCATTCACAGCTTTCATCCGCGTGTCCTTGAGCTTGGTGAGCGCAGAAAAGCCTTGTTGGAGGGCGCGCGCCATGACATTATTGGCAGCCATCATGACTAAAATCGTCCCCGCGCCAACAAAGGTCGACCAGCCAATGAGGTTGTACAACATGACCAAGGTCAACACAACTTGAAGCGGCAGAATCCACAGCTGGTTGAATTGCGTTGAGAAATACACAATTGTTGGAATGTCGCTGAGAAAGAGGTTGGAAATCTCGCCCGTGGACTTAGTGCGGCGAGAAGCTGCGTCCAATCGAAGCGACTTTTGAAAGAGGAGGTGTTGAAGTGCCGAAGTAACCTTGATGACGATGAGCTGGGCTTGCATGGAGGAATGGGTGGCCAGGAGTGCCGCCAGAATACGGACGGCCACAAGCGACGCGATGAGCAGAAGGCTCCAGTTGACGTCAAACGAATCAGTTTCCATCGATGAGACGATTTGCTGGAGGACATACGGGCCAAAGAAGGACGCCACGACAGCCAGCATTTGCATAAGTCCGACAACAAGCCACTGCCAACCAAAGAGAGACAGCATGGTCCAGAGAATCGAACGGGATTGCGTAAACGCAGGTTCAAAAAGGCGACCGACGACACCGCATTGGTTCTCTGGCTGGAGGGGCCAGACGTCATCAGGGTGGAGCTGGCGCTCGTTCCCGAGTCGGAGGAGAGGCTGAGCCCAGCCAAAGAAAAGCTTGGAGAAGATGCCGGCTTGGTCAAGCGGGTGCTCGCGCGCGGGCGTCTCGACAGACACGGACGCGTACTTCGGACCTTTCATTGTCGAGGAAAGTTCACAAGTGAGGATCGGAACGTCGATTTATATTTTGTCCACGGCACGTAACGGTAGGATTTCGATCGTGATCCAAAAGTCTCCCCCAATCAGGTGGGAGGGAGTGTAACATTTTATCCAATCAGATGGTGTGGAGTTGTTCGTTTGTTGATTGGATACCAGAGATGTTCACTTGCACTGTTTACATGCCCTTGTACCGGTTGCAGACATGGGGGCTTTACGTCGTATTAGAGGTAAAGGTGTCGAAACCAGCGTTCGCCGTGTCGCTGGGTGTGATTTATGTTCTGTAGCATGTGATGGAACAAACCCTGCCAATGGAACATGCAAAGAAAGTTCGGCCACCGCAAGGAATCACAAAAGCGGTGAGGCGATCAATTGTGGCTCGACCCAAGCCATTGAAAACATCATTCCTTCCCTGAATGTATGTTTTTCTTGGGGGTCAGAGGTGCAAAATTGCATTGTTTTTTGTATGCAACCCCTGCATTATCTATCCAGACCAAATATTGATCGAAAGTAGTAAGCATTATAAAATGGTTTCTTCTGGGCTATACTTGAACATTGAATGTAGAAACAATAGCTGGAATGGTGACATATATTGAATATATCCAGCTGGTGGGGTCGCACCGTCTGCGCGAAGCGGCGTGCGAGATGGATGTGAACAACGAGTCGCCGGTCAGTCCCATGGAGCCAACACCCGATAACCCAGAAGCAGACAACTCTACCACAGTTGATGCAGACGACAGTAGCGAGCCCCAGGACGACGTGCCGTCGGGAGACAGCGAGGCATCACCACCCGAGGACGACATTGACGACGAATCTCCGCTGACGCCGATGGAGATGGCCGTGCGCGGCTGGGAGGCCCTCTGTGAGACCTTTGAGACCACATGCCAGGATCGGATCGATGGCATGATGGCGCGTGTGTCGACGTCACTGACTGCGATGCCGCAGTTGCGTCGATGGGTCGTTGAGAGGATTGACACGGTCGCGTCGTTGGAGATGCAGGTGGTCGAGAGCGCAGCCAAGTGCAAGACATTAATGTCGAAATGGACGCGGGAGAAGGAAGAGCGGCGGGCGGAGAAGGAATGGATCGCCGATGTCTGGCCCGATTTCATTGTAGTGCCGCCAACGATCCTCAAGCCATTCATGAAGGCGGCGGTGCTCACAGAGGACGAAAAGAAGGTTGTGGCCGACGCCGCACGCATGAAGATGCGGCTGCTGGAAGAGGCCGACAATGTCCGCGCGCGGCTCGAGCAGGCGCGGCAGTGGGCACCAGTTGACAACTACTTTTACAACAGCGTCACGGGTGAAAGTTCATGGGAACAGCCCGCGAGCATGCTATACGTGGCACCCTCGGGCTGGGACAAGGCCAAGAACCAGTGGAAAGCCGGGGTCGTGCTGACGCTGGGCGACGATGTCGTCCAGCCACCGTCGGCTAGTGCCGCCGCTGTCCCTCCCACACAAACGACGTTGGAGTCGGCCCGCACCGACGTTGACGCGAGCGACAGCGAAGTAGACGCGCAGCTCGATCCCGTCGACTTGCGAGCCCAAGTCGAAGCGGAGCAGCGGCTGCGCGCCGCATGCCAGTCCCAGCTTGCAGCGATTGACCTTCGGCTGGACACGTTGAGCCACCAGCTGCAAAAGGCCATGCGGCGACGGCTAGACGACGAACAAGCCGCCGTGCAAGCCGAGGTTGACACTTTGATTGAGACCGAACGAAAGAAGCGTCTCAAGGAAGCACGGGAGAGACAAGCCGCGGCCATGGAGGCAGAGGCCAAGGTGCAAAAAGCAAGCCAAAAAAAGTCCAAGCTGCAGGCAGCCGAGCTCGTGCTCGACACAAACTTGGAGATTCAAATCCCAGAAGACCCGACACGCGAACGACTATGTACGCCCGTGAGCACGCTTGAGGCTGTGCGGATGCACAAGAAGGACGACAGAGCATATTTGCACATGGAAGCCGTGCGGGCACGCGTCGACGCACTGGTCAAGAAGGAGGACGATATTTGGGAAGCCCATGATGCGTTTCGTGAGATGCTGGAGAAGGAAGTGACGACGCAGACAAAGGCGCTCGAAACCCTTGGGCAAGACTTGGAAAAGTGTCGGGAAACACTCGCGGCAGCCAAGATCAAGGTCGAGGCGACCAGAGAATCGGTCCCCATGCCAACGCTGCAGTCGGTCGAAGGTACAGTCGTCCTTGAAGGTAGGGGTTCAAAGCAACGGGTTGTAGAGGTCGACGGTCGCACGCAGTTTGACGTGTACGACGAGCGAATGAAAGCATGGGAAGAAGGCGAAGTGATTCGGCGGATTGACTTTGAAGAGGCGGGGGAGACGGTCGTCGAGATGGAACGACGACTCGAAGGCGATCCGATGGCCAAGGGGCGGCAGGAAATTGTCTTTCTTGAAGAGATTGTTAAGTGCGAAGTGGAGCGGGGCGCGGGGTTGTGGTCCAAGAAGCGGCAATACCAAGTGTGGCGAACCAAGATGATGCTAGACCGCGTCGAGAGGTACAACTAGTGATCGACAGACTTAACTAGTCATGCAGGGAAGAGCGACTAGTCGAATTAGGCCGCTCCTTGCGCGAGTATTCCGCTGAGCTGGACCACACCGAACGCATTCCACTCCAAGCAATGAATGTGCTGGAGCGAGCGCATTTAGAGTCAAAAGCCGAGCAACAACAGCGGTTCTACAGCGACAAGGTAGCAGCAACGATGGCGGAGATCGAAGCAAACGAAGCGGCGCGAACGCGGCTCATGGAGATGGAGCTACAAGCGCTCGCGTTTCACAGCTTGCGGTTGGAAGAAGAAGCGCTGCTGCATCAAGAGACAAAAGGGGTGTACATACGTCAAAAGGTGGTGGCCGACAGCGCCCAACAAGACTTGTTGCGATCGTGGCTAACGTTGAATTACGCACGTGAAAAGCGGTGGCGGCAGCTCGTGAGCTACGAGCAGATTGACGAAACACCGTGGCTCGAACAAGACGAGTGGCTCGTGTCGCAGCAGCGTCAAAGGTATGACGCAGCCGTGACAGCGCTCGAAGAGAAGCACGCGATTCAAGTGTTTGAGCTTGAAGAGGAGATTGCGAAGCTTGAGATTGAAGTGCGCCTCGCCATCGTGGGCAAGGAACAGAGCGACGCGGACAGAAACCGTGTCATGGTGTTGGTGGACGAGGTAATACTACATCTTTGTGTGGTAGCAACAACGTGCGAGCTGAAACATTTTGTTGTAGGCGGACGCACTGGTAGAAACGACTAAGGCCGAGACCATTGCCTGTCTCAAGAAACAAATGGATGTGTTGATGGCCCAAATGAAAGCCCAGCAGATCGACCACAGCGAACGTATCGAACGGTTGCTGGCAGAACACACACTCATTCGAGAGGATTTGGAGCGGCGGCTGGATGTGACGTCGGCCGACGCGATACTGCGCATGCAGTGGCTCAAGGCTGTGAAATGTGAGCTCTCGGACCACAAGGTATACATTTATCAAGGCTATGACGTGGCATCATGTGATGCAGGTGCTAAACAAACACCTCTTGAACGGGATCGCCGCGCTCGAGAAACGCCGGGCGACGGAAATCAACGAAATGCAAGCACGCATCCTGAGCCAACTCAGTCGAATCCACCGCCTCGAGATGTGGAACATCAGTTTGAAGCAGAGCATCGAAGCCAACAACGACGTTTTGGTACCCTACTCCTGTGTCAGCATTTGACTAACTTGTAGCTCCAACACCAACGCAACCTCGAAGAACGAGTCAAGGAACACCGTGCTGAACAGCGCCTGTTGCGGCATGAAGTGTGGCGGCAACGTGTGTCAGCCCAGCTCCTCCTCACTAACGCCCATCATTTGCTACTCTTTTTCCTCCAAGGCATTGCTGGGCTCTGTGGCCATGCCAACGATGCTTTGCGTGATGCTGCTGTGATTCCCGTAAGTCGTCTTTCCATTTGGCAATATATCATTGATATCTCAATTAATTAGATTCTCGTCGAGCTTTGCAAAGTTCACGCACTCCCGCCGGCCATCCGTGCCCTCGCAACGGCGTCCCTCGGGAAACTCGCGTGGAACACCCCCAAGTCGTTGCGGTTCATTGGCTGGCATGCAAAAACGAGTACGCGCTTCAACATTGATGGTTGAGTTCATCTCGTCCACTAGTTTGGTCTACGTGGGTGAACCTGCTGGCCCAAGAAGCCACCGACATGCTCGTGGAGAGCAAAGTCGATTTTGACGACACCGTCGCGCCCACAAGTGCTGAAATGAACGTCTTGGCCGACTACAAAACCCACGAAAAGGTCCACACTCACCTCGATCGACTGCATGTGTTGCGGGAGACGCAGCACTGGATCAGCCAATCGCCCATCCCCACGTCGCTCAACGAAGCCAACATTTTGTCGATTGGAGACACGAGCGGCGCGCTGGCCATTTTGGTCGAGTTGAGCACGCACGCCACGGTCCCGCTCGAGATTCGAGAAGGCGCGATGGGGTCGTTGGCGTCTCTTGCGATGCACACACGCAACATTCACCTCATGGGTCGCCTCCCTGGCTTTCTGAGCCAACTGCTTCAGATGGTCCAAGAGCCGCCAAGTCGCCTCCTCCAAGTGCACGCGGCCCACAGCCTCGCCAATCTCTCGTTTGCAAACCGGGTCAACCAAGACTCGATCCACGCACTCGCCGGCGTCGATGTGCTGCTGCGCGTGGCAGTCGCAAGCCGCGACGTCGATGTGATCGATTTGGCCACGGCGGCGTTGAGCAACCTCACAGACACCCACGAAGCCATTGTCACGCATGTCGTGACTTCAAGCGGGTTAACGCAGCTCCTCACGCTCGCGATGGCATCCTACTTGAGCGACGCGGTCGAGGATGGCAAGATGGATGCAATCCAAGGCAACATTGCGCTCTGCGTCGTGCATGTGTTGCATGTATCCCCCGAAGCAGTTTTGGTCGTATGGCAGACCCAGCCGTCGTTCCTTGGGCTGTGTCTGCGCTTGCTCGCGTCCGGTGTTGCCTGTGTCCAAGCGGCGGCCATCATGGTTGTCGGCGTCGTGAGTCAAGACGATGTCATTCGCACGCAACTGGGCGATGTTGGCGCGATTGATCTCCTCGTGCCTTTTCTCAACCGCGCCGACGATGTCGCGATTGTCGAACAAACGACATGGACGTTGTTGCAACTGAGCTGGAGCCGCGACAACCAAACGCGGCTCAGTGGCTATTGGCCCATTTGGTACGAATTGGCCACGCGCCCCGACCCAAAATGGCGCCTCGCCCAGCAGCACGTGTTTCAACTTGTCGGGAATCTCGTGTTTTACCACGCCGACAACCGCGCCTCGTTGCTCCACGACGAAACGTGGCTGCGTCTCCTCCTCGACACATGTGCTCAAGCCAATGTTACTTGGCGTCCCGATGCTGTCCGCGCCCTCTGCGCCCTCTCCTACGACAACGAGTTTGCAGCAACGTCGCGTCATATGGAAGTAGTGGCCACGGTGCTTCGCGCGACGGACCAAACCGACATGGTGCTGCATGGCCTCCAATGGCTCATGAATTTACTTGTCCATGATGTCCAAAAGAGCCGGTTTGTCCACTGCCCACAAGCCACGGAAACCCTCGTCATGCTTTGTGGGGCCGAGTCGCCCCAAGTTCGCCAGCGCGCCGAGCAAGCCCTCGATCTCGTGGCGGACATTCGACTACGGCAGACGCAGACATGGAAACCGTAACGAGACGGAACAAAATGGAAATTGAAATTAGGATTACTTGTTGGGAGTTGTCGAAGGGTCTTGGGCGGCGCATGCTTCAGTCACTTGGCGCATTGGAATGTGGGCTTGGCGCAACGCCCTCGCTTCGACTTCTCGCGTGTGACGAACGTGTCAATCTTTCGGCACGTAAAATATATCCAAAGCATTAATCGCTTGTTCAATTGCCATGGTTCGAGGCAACTAGTTTGTATACTTACACTAACAAACACAAAGCTAGAGAAAGAAATTCATTACTTTAAATCGGACACTCCCTTGGTATCTTTCCAGAGCATGAACACTTCTGTCGATGGCGAGTTGGTTGGCGGGTATCGATCGAGGATGGTGATGCTGCTGTCGTCATCGCTTGCTGCGTCCTCGCTCGAAGCGGGCCAAGCTAACGCATACTGAAACACGACTGTGCGCCCAATGCTAAAGCGGTAACCATGGAAAAACCGATCACCCGAGTTGGTTCTTATAAAGAGGGACGTGACAAAACCCACAGTCGACAGCACAAACATCCACTGGAGCTGGTTGCCAAGGGACTCGCGCGTGACGTGAAAATTGGCAAAGCCGTAGCCAACGACGACTGCACGAATGGACCAGCAAGAGAGTGCCAAACCATACATTGTTCCAGCATGGTAGACTCCAAACATATCAGTGATAAAGCAGGGTAAGAGCGCGAGATTGCCACCCGACGCAAAGACAGTCGTGAGACCCAGTGCCCGAAACGTGGAATACGACACGCCATTGGCGCTTGCTTCGATGGCCATAAAGATGACTTGGATGGTGAGAAAAACGACAAAAATAGTCTTCCGAGCAAACGCTGGGTTGGCGTAGAAGACGCGGATGAGGGCATCGGAGAGGAGGGGCACCACAAGTCGACCGACTGTGTTGGACACTAAGCGGGTGTTAGAGGTGATGGGTTAGGGCTAAGCTCGTCGTACCAAACCCTTGCGTCATGAGATGATTGGTTGCATCCAAAGACTGCTTGAATACACCCAACCCAATGGCGGCGAGTTCGGTGGCAAAGATTTGAGCTGGAATGATACTGGCTGCAAACGCGATGTAAAGGAATAGAAAATCGGTTGAAAAGATGCATTGGAGGAGACTCAGCGCTTTGACTTGCTGGAAATAGTGGACGTCCGTCCCATCGAGCTCCGTGTGGGCGACAATGTCGTAGTTGACTAGGGTCATGCCTGCAGAAAATGTAAGAATTGCGCGAGGAATACGATGGCTGCATACCAACTTTGAGGTACTCGTCGTCCAGGAGAGTTGAGTTGACAGCTTTGGCTTTGGGAACACAATGTATGTCGTGGCCATTGACTATATAGGTGGGTGGTGGCGTACGAATGACAAAAGTGGTGAGGACGAGGACGACCACAATTGGTAGTCCTAAATGGTTGGTGAGGACGATAAAGTCAAACATTCAGTACCGGTGGTCCAAAAAATCTGAGGTATGTGGCTACAGTCCGTGACTGGATCCAATATACCTCCGCGGTGCAGTGCCTTGACGTAGACAAAGGAGAATGCCGTATTGCCCATTCCAAAGGCGCACATACACACACCACTCACGAGGCCTCTCAAGTCAGGGAACCATTTCTGAACGATGGACATCGTCGTCACAAGCGCAACACCAAATCCAGCACCGCAAAAGACTCCATAACTAAAAAAGGGCACATGTGTTCGACATAAAAGTTGACTGGAACACGTACCCAATCATGAGAAACGTTGGACTGGACGTACTGACTCCCAATTGAGATTGAACAAAGCCAACGGAAATAAGCATTGTAGCCAAGGCCATACCTGTGCGTGGCCCCCGACGTTCGATGATTGGACCAGCGAGGGCCGCCGCGACACCGAGCCAAATGTAGGCTTGGAGGCCGATCTTGACTGACTGCTTCGTTTGGCTGCCGTAGAAGTATACGTCAAGGACATCGTAGATTGAGTTGAAGGCGAGGACGGAACCAGCGGAAAAATTGGCCAGCACACAAAAGAAGAGGAGCCACCACCGATTGAAGAGGAAGCAAAGGAATGGAAAGTAGGTCAAGCCATCCAACGTCAATACAAAGAGCCAATGCTCGGCATCGAGTTCGGCCGTGGATTTTGTGGGCACGACGACCTTCCAGTAAGTCAAGAGCCAATGGAACATCTTGATCGACAACAAAAATTCAAAAGTGACTTTGGAATCAAATGACACCGTTGGAGATGCTCATATGCGAGTCTTACCTAGGAGGTGAGATAATATTCATGTGGGTGGAAATGATGGAATAAATCGACCCTCCGCCACTGGCTGGCCTTTCGTGTCTGGCACTAAGCACTGAAAAGCTTGCATTTTGAGGTTGCAGGTGGTTGTCAAGTTCTTTGACGTATGCGTACGAGCATCATGGCGCCAGCATTGTTACAAATGCAAAACAATATTGCTATCGGTGCAACATCCGATGTTATATTTTCATGCATTTAGAAAGTCGATATTTGGATGGAAATATGGTTCATTTACACTCAGAATTGATTTCTTTTTGCGGAGCATTGAACGAGGATTTGTCTTTCGCGCAGAACGCCATCTCTTTTAGAACTATGCAAGTGCTTTTCGGCCACTATCAGCTCAATTCGTGAATTGAATTCCACGAGAATGTGTATGGACGGGATTGAATGAAACGCTGCGTCTCAGTAGGCTCAGGAGTTTCACGATGAAGCGCGCGAGAGTCTTGACCTTTGGACCTTTGATATCATCGTTAGCTATTCAATTTTTTTCCTTGATAGAATGAAAAGAACGTGGTGTTGTCAGTACTAAATTCTATGTTCTGTACATCGCAAACTCCTGTGCATTGTTTCGCCATGAAGCTGTAAAGTTCTGGCTCCTGTCTCGCGGGACGATATTGCGTACTCACAATCCCGTCCGAGTTCAAGAGTGGAATTTTATAGTTCATTTTTGTCGGTTGAGGTGTTGCGAAAGTTAGGTATGTGCCCTTCGCTGCGATCGAGGTAGCTGACTGAAGTTGTTGACACGTCGTCCTCGAGGAATCACCCACCAATCTCATATTGACGCACAATCATGACATAAACAGATATGGCGATGGAAATTGCGTCAGTGTTTTTTGTCAGTGTTTCTGGCAATCCTTTTCGCACGCCATCCTTGAGAGACGACAGAGTGCGTCATCAATGATTCAAGTTGGTGGTGTGTACCAATCGGGTTGCAGGAGACAATGTCGTTGAGAATCGTGCCAAAGGCAGAAATCTCTCCTTTGGTTTCTGGTATGGTGTTACGTTCCTTTAACAATGACAAATCCAGGATACTTGAATGGCCCTGCTTCTCGGTTACTTTATCGACTTCATCGACATTGTACAGAAATACGACGTGAACCGTGGAACCTCAACAAACGACGAACCTTGACGACGAAATGCATAGCGATGAGGATTTGCTTCACGACAGTTTGCAAGAGGGCGAAGAATGAAGGAACATCCAAAGCCAACGTGATTTTTGCAATGACTTTGTTGCTGGAGGGTGTGAGATATTGCATAAACAGCAACGATTGTATTGAAGTGAGTTGCGCTAATTTACACGTAACATTAAACAACCCACCAGCGGGACTCTTGAATCCAAGGTGGAATTTGTATTGGGAATTATGAACTGCGGCAATCAATACAACAAGACAGCAGGGCATATACACGAAGGCATGACATGAACAGCAGCAAGTGTATTTTGGTTACCCAATGTTACAAATATTTCGAAGAGTTGTAGTTCGCCCTCTGAATGTCAACTTTTCAGAATTTAGTGTCAGACAACTCACTTGTAAAAGCCAGTCAATGGCGGAAGGTCGCAATTTCATCATTTCTACCCATCCCGTTCATCATGAACAATCTCACCACCCCACGCACGTCTTTCACGCCCAAACGAACTCCATGCGCACTTTCAATTTCGTTTGTCGATCAATATGATGCGTAGTCTTGTCAATTACTGGAAGATCGTCGTGCCCACGAAATCCATAGGTGAGATCGATGCCGAGCGTTGGCTCTTTGTCTTATCGTTGGATGGCTTGACTTACATTCCCCTCAACAATTTCCACTTCAATCGATGGTGGCTCGTTTTCTTTTGTGCGCTGGCCAATTTTGCCGCTGGGTCCGTCCTCGCCTTCAACTCGCTCTACGATGCCCTTGACGTCTACTTCTACGGCAGCCAAACCAAGCAGTCTGTCACGATTGGACTCCAAGCCTACGTCTGGCTCGGAGTCGCAGCGGCCCACTCCGGTCCGTCTATCGAACGCCAGGGGCCTCGAACGGGTATGATCTTGGCTGTAGTCCTAACCACTGTTGGCTTTATTCTGTCTCAATTGGCCATCAGTATTACCAGTCCAACGTTACTCTTGATTGGGTATGTGTTTACCAGCCATTTATCTCCGCTAATATCGTTTACTCATTATAGTTATGGCTTCTTTTGTGGTGCTGGATTCGGCATTGTTCTTGTAACTACCATGTGCGTCGTGCAGAAATGGTTCCCTGACTTGAGAGGCCTTGTGAGTGGCATCTGTATGTGTGGTTTTGGACTCGGTAACACAACGTTCTCCCTGCTCTACGTCAAGGCGCTAAACCGGGGGGGATTGCTCGAGCCCGTCACGGACGTCAGCCACGTACCACAAATTTTCTGGTCCACCGGTACATCTGTCTCAAGAATTTTTGACGATTCTTCCTGACCATTCATTTAGGGCTGGCGATTGTGATGATCCTTGTCCTTACCACGCTTGTCATTCGCACACCACCTCCTATTTACATTGTCAATGGCCACGACATGCACTGTGTCCCCAAAGCCAAAGCTGTCAACTCGACTCTCCTGGACGACGAGTACCTCAAAGTTGGTATGGCAAGCCTATTCTGCATATTTCACATTGTCTACAGGTATGACACTTGTCAACTACGAGATTGTCGCACAGTCCCAGCATGACAGCACCGACGTGCAATATTTCCAGCAAGTAAAAGCGTTGAGTCTCCTCCAATGCATCTTTTCGACGGATTTTCTGTTTTTATATATCGCGTTTGCAGCCAGTATCATTCCAGCTCAAATCTTTTCCACCGAACTCGCCGCCATTGGCTTGGGCGTGTTCAAGCAATCCATGGATGCAACCAATCAACTCATGTCGCGGGGGTTCAGTAAGTTGACAATCTACCCAACACCTAACCTCGTTCTTAGTCACCAACACACTCGGTCGACTTGTGGCACCGCTCCTCTCAGACGCTCTGATCCGAGTCTTTTACACCAACCCTGCCTTTGCCCGCAAGATCATTTTTGTTGCGCTTCTCACGACTCAATTTCTATTTATGGCCACTGCAGCAAACGCCACTGCCACAAGATTTTCCATGTTCCGAGTGCTGGGTCTCATAACTGTGTTTGCATCAGGCGGCAATCTCGCTCTTATCCCGTGCTTTATCACTGATATGTTTGGAGTCTACCATGCTGGTACGATGTATGGTTTGGCACTCTCTTGCTGGTCCATTCGCGCAGTCGTCGTTGGCTACGGCTTTGCCAATTTCCAAATCACTCGCGAATCCCTGGACAACCAGCTCCAATGGATGTTTGTGCTTCTGGCCGTTGGTTTTGTCACGTCCCTCTTTATTAGGACCAACTCGTCCGATCGATTTTTCCACGGTTACCAGTACAGCATTGCCGGCCACGTGTTTTGCCAGATTGCCTTTGCGCGCCCCATGAGCGATACATATGCAGAAGAGGACGATGACGATAGCATTACGATTTGAGACTGTCAATCCAACATGTGTATCCTGTGGACCGCGGGTTAGCCTCGGTGGTTGCGTAACGTTAATCAAATACTAGTATATAATTCGCATTTGATTTTCTTGTTTGATCTCCACACGTACTGACAAGACGCTTATTTCTGCATCGCAACGAGCATTATGCATTGCAATTCCAAACAATCAAGCTCGTGGATCTCAATTCTGTATGGATATTAATATTCTAAGGCACATATGATATATCAATCAACTCGTTCAATTCCCAGTGAGGCATCCTACAAATAGTTTCCGTCTGCTGTGGTTGGAAAAAGTGGAGCGGGAATCACCGCGTTGGTGATCGAACTGAGAAGCGGGGGCATCCCCTTTCTCGGCCGTGCAGCGATGTCGAAATCGCCGATCCGGCGATCTTTCTTTGTGCATCATCCCGAATGAATCGGCGGACGGATATCGGCAAAAAGAATTAGCCAATCAATACTTGTTTACTTAATTTGTTACACCAATCAGAATCGACTCTTCCTTTTCCATGTTGAGGGGTAACCACGACAAATAGTTTCTCCAGGAGTCCTGTACAAAAACCAATACAATTGAATAGATAGAGCAATTTGGATAATAAACAAAAAGCCCGAATTTCGACTGAAAACACAATATCCCTGCCATGATCGAAGTTGAGCAAGGCACCAAGCAAACATGCAAATGCGAGCGAAATCTTTGTCGTTGATGCATCAATACTCGCAAACTTGAATACTCAGCTTTGAATTCTCGGCTTTATCCTTCGGCACTTTGCCGTGCCTGCGAAGAAGAACTCTCCAGACGTCATGTAACACTGCAGAGGAAATTGAATGTAACACTGCAGAGGAAATTGTGGAATGAATACATGTTAGAACCTCTTATCTACAACTAAGTGTTTCATTGAAGTATAGTAAATCTCATATAAACGTGCACTCGACGCGTGCACTCGACGCGTGCACTCGACGGAAGTTGTTTCCTGTGATCTCGAAAAGTCCCAATGAGTTGCGCAACCTGGTGCGTCAGCGTGACTTAATGGCAGACGACCAGACGACA
>VJMH01000152.1:0-14183 GCA_009835185.1 Aphanomyces stellatus
GCCCAAGAGGACGTTGCAGAGCGACGTCTTGCCTTCGCCGACGCTGCCATGGACAACGACAAATTCACCGCGCTTGATCTTGAGGTTCAAGTCGGTGAAGAATGGCTTTTCAGCATCCCAACCAAAGGAACCATCGACGACTTCCAAATCGACATCGTTGGCCGACACGTTGGATGTGACAATTGAAGGGTCGCGTTCAGCAAGCGCCAAAAATTCGGAAAAGCGTTTGTACGAGACGGCAGCTTGCATGAACGCCGCAACAATTTGAGGAAGACGCATCATGGGCTGCTTTACCATGTTGAAAAGCGAGAGAGCTGTAAAGACCTTGGCCGCAGTTAGCGTTTGTTTGAGCACGAGGACATAGCACGCGAACGAAATCGTGGTGAGGGCCACGGGGGCGATGTTGTTCATGGCTGTCGTACCGGCGCCAATGCAAAATTGAGTCCACAGAGACTTGAGTTCATCAGCGCGCAAGTCGCAAATTTTGCCGTAGTAGCGCTCTTCCCACGCGTTGAGCTTGATAATTTGCATTGAACCAAACACTTCGTTGATGACCTTCATGCGGGTATCCTTCTTGCCCATCAAAACACGCCAGTTGGTACGTTGCATGGTGGCGAACCAACGAGTCAAAAAGAAGGTGAAAAACATGACACCAATACCAGAAAACATAGCCCAGTCAAGTTGTTGCCAAAGCAAATACATGAGCGCCGTCACTTGCAAAGGGATGATCCATACTTGGTTGATGAAAAACGAGACGGCGACGACAGGCCACATGTCCGACGTGAACAAGTTGGAAACTTCACCAGTACTCTTGGCCTTGCGGGACGCAGCGTTGAGTCGGAGGGCCTTCTTGTATAGCAAATTTTGGAGCACGGCCATAACTTTCACGAAAAGAAGTTCGTTCTTGAGGTCGGTTTGGGTTTGTAAAATTGCTTGCACAAGCTTGACGCCAAACAAAGAGAGAATCGGAAGAGCAAGGGTCTTGAAATCAGGACTCGAGAGTTCAATGGACGAGACGACCTTGTTGAGGACGATGGGACCGTAAAGCGAGAGAACCATGGCGACAAACTGAAGCACCCCGATGACGATCGCTTGGGAACCAAAGACGCCCATGGACGCCCAGAAGATTGACTTGGTTTTGTTGAATTTGGGTTCGAATTGTTCGGTGACAATTTCGCATTTGCTGTTCGACGGCAGCGGCCACAAATCGGACGCTTCCAACTGACGTTGGTTGCCGAGCTTCATGAGTGGGTCGGCCCAGAGGTAGAGCCACCGGGAGAGGAAGTTTTCCGTCTCAAGGGGAGACTTGGCGTCCTTCGGGCGCTCGTTCTCGACCGAGACGGTCTGGTACTTGGTGTTTCTCGACATCTCTCCTTCGTCGAAAAATCGAAACTGAGGAACGGAGGTTGGAAATGAATCCGCGCCTTTTTAAATAGGGCGAACTCCACTTTTCTCTAAAATCCCTAAAACAATAGCGCAATTCCGAACTCGACATAAAATAGATCGACTTGACGAATTTATAATACATGATTTTTTAAAATACCCGTATAATAGGCCAGACAAGTCAAACACATCAAATTTTATTTCCAATGCCAAAGTCAACGACAAATCCATACAAATGTCAAGACACAAAGTCATGTATTTAAAAAGAAATTCCAACACGTCTTCCTAAGGACGTGTTGATAATCATCGAATGGCCCTATTTGGACTTTCTGATCCAGATTATCGGGCAAAGCCAACTCTTGCACGGGTGGCGGCGGCTCACTGGCTGCCCCTCAACGTACCCAACCATAGCTAATGCAGGAAGGGAGATCCTCAACCTGTCCACCAATCCGTCCCCGAGAACTTCCTCAGCCAGGTCGCTGACATGGGACGCGTCGTGTGTACCCGCCTTCATGCAGGCCAACGAAAGATGAAAGGTCCACAATAAACGATCTGGGGGCCCTTTTTCATGCCATCGAAGTAACAGAAACGACCACATGCAAGCAAAGCAACCACGACCGGTGATTTGAACAGCGCGCAACAATTCGCGAGTATAATACCGACGGGTCACAGGACCAGCAACTGCTGCCGTTGTCAAACGTGACTTCGTGGGCGACTTGCAGGGGCATGTCTCAGCCCCCCACTAATCCGCGTGATAGGTTCACATGAGCCAATCAGGTCAAAGTTGCTTGGATCCAGCCAATGAAACACCGTCGTACAAAACGGAATGCATGTCACATTCATTTGCTGACCATCACCGACCCGTATTCGACGGAAGATGGCGGCACCAGCATTCCGCGATGTGTGACTGGTCTCTCGAATTCATGGCGGCGGTGCCAAGCATGCTCACCACGGGAATGACACGGGCAGGAATGCATCCGAAGTGGGCAGTCAAACCATGCCATAGGCCGTGGCAGAACAATAAAAGGGTGGATGCGCTGCCACCGATGGAAAATTCAGGCAACGATCCCACTGACGCTCACGACCTGTTGACATGACCGCGGTCAAATACTTTCAAGAGATTGATTGTGGCTAGGTTCACGCGACAGGCCTGGGTGCCTTGGGTGAATCTCCCTTTCTGCCGTCGCAAATAGCGCACGCTATGGATCACCCATGCTTTGTCTGCACACGTTTATGTTTGATGCCTCTACCTTCCATCGATGGTGGTGTCGTGTCGGGTAAATTAGGTTAAGTGGGCACGCGTCTCTGCCAGTGGCGCACGCGACGCCCACCTCGCGGCTCGGTCGTAAACCAGTTGCCCTTGACTTCAAGCGGCCCGTGCTGGGCTTGCAGCCTCTGGAGGTCCAAGATGGGCGGGACCGATGGCTCTTCCGGTGGTGGGTACATGGCCAGCGCGCCGAGCGTGTCGATGGCGCGGGCACAGGCCTCGATCTGCCGCTGGAGGCGCTTGGATTGGCCGCCGTTGCCCATGGTGGCTTGCAGACTCATGAAATCCCGCCGCAGCATTTCGTGGCGCTTTTGCAGGTCGACCTGCATTCCCTCCTTCTTGGACGTTGTCGACGTTCGGCGGGGGCGACTGTCCATGGACAACACGTTGGTGCTGTGGAAGCTAAGAGAGGACACAGGCACTTGGATCTTGGGCGAGAGAGACGAATAGTCCGAGGCAGGCGGCGGCGCAGCACCCAGGCGGGCCAAAAGGCTTTGCCGTTTGGCTTCATACGTCGACAGCGGTGGAGGCAGCACGGGCCTCGGCGGTGGGGGCAGAGGATCCGTGAGACGGGCCAAGAGGCTCTGTCGCTTCGCCTCAAACGCGTCTGTCGACGGGGCGTTCGGTGGCGCGACACTGGGTTGTGCTGCGATCGGACTCGAGGCAAACAAATCCACGCGCACGCGCGGGGGCTTCTTTGTCGTCGATGATTCTGCCACAGGGGCCACTTGGACTTGATGCGCCGCGTTGTTCGCCTTTGGGGGATCTCGGGGTTGGGCGGCAGGGACATGGTGGTTTGTCGTTGCATCCATGTCGATGGCTTCAACATGACTCCATTCTGTGTCGTCGTGCCTCGCCACCGCCTTTTTTTTCTTTTTTTTCGTGGCTCCCTTGCCGCCGTCGGTCGTCGCGGCGTCGCTGGATTCGTCGGCGGCCACGCGCTCTTTTTTTTTCTTTTTCTTTTTCTTGGTCGTCGTACTGACCATGTCGTCGCTTGCCTCGTGTGCATACTCGGACGAGACGGCGCTCCACTCGGATGCATCCACGGCGCTCGACGTGCGCGACATAACGTCCGTCGCCCGCCCCCCATAGGCGTTGTCGTCTGATCGACTCCATTCTTCGTGCAACGTGTGGCGGTACGCGCCGCCTCCTTTCTTCGTCTTGCGTTTCTTCTTGAGGTCGTCCATCTTTTGTTGCCGCTGGTAGAGTTTCCGCCGCGTCGCTATGACCTGGCGCTGTTGGAACCGCGTTCCCGTGAAGTCGCCCGCGAGCGCGTCCACGAGCAAGTCGCGCCACTTTTCGTACTGCGTGAGCGCGTCGAACTCGAGCCGGATCGTGCGGTCCTCCATGACAATGTCCATGGTCGGGCCGTCGACCTTGGCGGCGGCGGCGGCCCGCGCCCGCGGCGACAAGACGACGCCGTTCCCGCCCGCCGCGTCGTAGACCACGAGCACGTTCTTCATCTCGAGCATGCGGACGCGGCAGGCGAGCTCCATGGCCGTCGCGTCCGTGAAGAAGAGAAGGTCGCCGCTCCCGACAAAGACGAGAAAGTACCGCACAAACGCCTGCCCGGGCTGTTTCCGTGTGTCCAGTTGGACGATGGACCAGTCTTCCGTGACAATGGGCATGACGGGAATCCGATGCGCGTCCGAGAGATGGTCCGAGAACGCATCCTTCTCAGCCTCTGACTCGAATGCGACGAGGAACGACGAGGACGACATGAGCATGAGAAATGGGACGCGCTGGGGCGTCGTCGCGTCGGGGTCCCGTCGGAACGGGAGATGGACCATCGCGATCATGTCAGCGAGCGAGACCCATCCCTTCGACCCCTTGGACGGCGAGTCGCCGCTGAAGTAGTAGAGCTTTTCGTTTGCAACGCGGCAAAATCGCCGCTTCCACGCCGTTTGGAGTAGTCCGTTCTACGCACATGTCGTGAGGACGGGTTCGAACAGGAGAGGACGTACCTTCATGATATATATCCATCCGCTCCAGGACGCATTCTTGGGCTTCTTGCCCTTCTGCTGCACCGCCTTGGAGATCGAATGCCCCATCGCAAGGCGAGCGTGACTGCTTCTTCACGCATGGGATGCAAAACGACACGCGCCACGACGACGTCAAGCATCATATCACTCATTTATATATGTGCATTTGTATATTTTTCGTCGTGTGTCGTTTGACACAATTAAACGTAAACACGTTATATTAAGGAACACTGGAGCATTTTGACGGATGCAGAAACAACAAATGAATAAAACGCATCTGAACTGACTTGAGATGGGTATATCAAATTTGCTTGCTGCCAAGGCATTCCGGATAAACTAGCCTAAATTATCCGGTGCTCCCAATCGTGCATTTGAATCCCTGCCATTGCCGCGCATGTGGGGCAACAACCGCAGTATCAACAACAGGAACAACAAGCAGCCATGCAAGTTCTTTGCGCAAGGCACATGCCGCAATGGAAACAACTGCCGGTTTTCTCACGATAGGGGTGGCGGCGGCGGCGGTGTACGTCCCCTCCGTCCCTCATGCTGCAGGTCTCATGCGTGCGTCTTATTCGTCGTAGGGTTCGCAGCAGCGGCAATCGTCCTCGAATCCATTCGCCACGCAACAACCACAAGCATCGCCGAATCCGTTTGCTTCATCCACACCTAGTTCCTTTGGGGCATCGCCGTTTGGTGCGCCGAGCGCCTCGCCATTTGCCCAACCCACTTCGAATCCATTCCAATCAGCGCCTGCAGCCAATCCTTTTGGTGCATCGCCTTTTGGGGGTCAACCTCAGACACAAGCCTCCCCCTTTGGTACGTCCTCGCCATTTGGGGTGCAAGCGGCAGCACCACCGTCGTCCTCTCCTTTTGGCAATCCGTCGCCATCTCCTTTTGGCAGCCCTTCGCCCTTTGGGGGCAATCCGTCCGCGTCTCCATTTGGCAATCCGCCTGCTTCCGCCACCCCGTCGCCATCACCTTTTGGCAACCCATCGCCTTCTCCATTTGGCAATTCGCTGTTTGGTACGACGGCGCCCACGACTGCGGCGTCTCCATTTGGTGCGCCCCCATTTGGCAATCCTGCCGCCACAACTACAAATTCGCCGTTCGGCTCAAGTTCTCCTTTTGGCAATCCACAGCAGCAACCCGCATCGTCAAACCCGTTTAGCGCCACGTCGGCCTCAGCCTCCTCCAATCCATTTGGCGGCGCCCCTGCCCAGCAGACTACATTTGGCGGTGCGACAACGTCGTTTGGCACCGCTGCAGTGCCTGCCGCAACAGCCGCTGCCGCGGCCAAGGTCTTCCTTCCATCGGATGTCAACAAGATCACCTCCGAAAAGGCCAAGCGGACCATTCCAGACGGTATGGTTGATTCCCTCGCGCCTATTTTAAGATCCTTTTCTCCCAGACCCGCTCGACCCGGCCTGGATTCGCGCGCAGTACGAAGCGCCTGCGTTCACCTACGGCTGCGTGCCGACTGTGGCCCCGCCCCCGGAATTATGTTAGAACGTTCTGTTAAGTTAAGGTTGGCCGCCTCTCGTCGGCCTGTAAGATGATCTCGTTCATGATGTCCTCGTCGGCCGCGTCAAAGCCCACGACCTTCTTGGGCGTCGATGGTTTGGGAGACTTGGCAATGTTTTTCTCGAGGCTCTTTTGCCTCGTTGTCGCATACGCTTGGCGCACTTGGGTTTCCTTTTTCGACTCGATGTTGGGCCGCGGTTGCAATGGTGTTGGCGGGGGGTCGTGCATGAGTTCTTCAATGAACTGCATCGTCGACGCGTCGTCGTCGTCGTCGTCGAGGGGCTTGTGGGGTGGTGGCGGGACGAGGTTTCCCGTCGATTGAACGGCTCGTGTCTTCTCATCGGGGACGATGATGGCGTCGAGATCTTCCACATCGGGTGACACATCAAATCCCAGCAAGTCGCTGTCGTCCATGGGCTCCTGTGCCACATGAGGGTCGTGGACGAGTTCAAGCGCAGTGGCTCTCTACACAAACGAGTCGATGCCTGCATACGAATTACGGCTTGCGCATACCTCGGGGGTGAGGGACATGGAGCGTTGCCGACTTTCAAAACTCTTGGTCGATTTTGGGTCTAGTGGCGCGAGCGGGGCATGGCCTGAAAACGAGCCTCTTTCTTGTGTGGGTTGGATGGGATCGAGAGACGTGCGGCTTGAGAATGAATGCCTTTCTTGTGTGTTTGGGATCGAGGGAATTACGACAGGATCGGTCGACCGCGCCTTGAGCGATGCGATCGTGAGGTCCTTTGTCCCCAACTGTGCAACGTCCATGTCATCGTCACTCGAGTCGTCCGCGGGCCGAGATGGCGGCGATGCTGCCTTCTCTCGCATCTTCGTGTCACTATCCGACCTCTTCGTCATGAGTGGAATCAGCGACGGCTTTTCGTTCTTCTGCATCTCTTGGTCCGACGAGCCGCCGTCCTCGTCGGGCGGGACGACGACGGGGGACACCGCGACATCGAATGGCACGACATTGTTCTCGTTGGCAGGTCGATCGATCTGCGGCTTTGCTTTCGGCGGCTTGTTGCCCATGCTTGCGCGGCCGTGGCTTTTCCGTCGCCCCCGCTCTCGTCGACTCTATTTTTGGAGGGCGGTGCCACAAGTGAAACCCGCGCGCTTTCAAGATCGGTTCCGGATAAGTATCCGGATATGTATTCGACAGTGCAAAAATGGAGCACACAAATTTCCGTTCATTTCAACCTGTTAAAACCTGTTAAAACATGTTGAAATTTGAGAGAACCCTATGGGTGTAGGGTTGGTTAGGTGGGTTGTTGGGGTTTGGTGGGGGTTTAGTGGTGGTTTGGGGATTGTTTGGGGTTTGTTGGGGGTTTGGTGGGTTGTTTGAGTGGTTGAAATGTTACTGGCTGGATCGGCGTACCAACCTAATGTGATGTTGGGGTAGGGCGGACGGTTAGTGTATGCGACGGTCAAGGACGCGACGTCGCGGTCAGCGCATTTCTTCGTTGACGATTTGGTTTCAGTGAGTACGTTTCTCGGTTGCTTGGAGGTTTTTACCAGTCTCTCTTGAAATTTGGCCCCACCCAACGTCACGCCGATGTTTTGACAGCCAAGGCTCATGTCCTGGCATGAAGTGTCCCGCCAGAGTCGACTGCGAAACCCACCCAAGTGGCCTCCCCATTCTGCCCCATACAATCCCGCAAGGACTGTCAAGTCGCGTGGTGATGATGCTGCCCGACCCCGATGCAATCATCGCGTTGACAGCGACGCCTTGTACACTTCAGGTACGTGGCGCATCCTGAGGATCCGAGAGAAAGATTCAAAGGGTTGGTGACCCACGGCAACACAGCCTGCGATGATGCACACACCAGGCCCACCCACCCACATCAACGAGGCAGTTTCTCAGGGTGGTATAATTGCCTTGGGTGAGTACAGCTGATGTGGTTACGCTGGGACCCCCCACCGTGGGACGGGGGTGGTCACAAAAATCGCGCACCGCCGGCATGGTCGAGCGATGAGGCGTCCATCCGCTGTTGGCAGTTCAGACAGGAACAATGTACATATTTCACTACAAAGTACTCCAGTGGAGTACGAGGATCGAGTGCCTTGCGGGAATATTAACCCGCTTGATGGGGTGCGAAAATTCGGTACGATTTATATGGAGCTGACTATGCCAGACCTGTCAAGCAAACTTCGAAATCACAGACACTTTGAGGAAATTATCTGGACTCGGTCCAGTTGTGTCCAGTGGCCACGTCACGAATTTTGAATCACAACCGGATACGAGCCCCTTTTCTTCTTTCTGCAACGGACGTTGTATTTTGTACATCCTGCATGAGGAAGGCTCGAGGGACAGGATAGTATGGATGGGGGCTCCTCTTGTCAGTCGTTCTGTGGTGCGCCTGGGATTCCCCACTCACTCTTGTCCTGCAAGATCACCCCGGCAGCTCCCTGCAGTCGTTGAACCATGCCGGCGTAATACGGTTCTTTCGGTGGGAATCTTCCCATTCATGACAAAAACTAAGATATCACCCAAGGCAATAGTGCATACAAACGGCCCGTTTGGGGAGATTTGACCAATTTAATTGGAGTAAGTGGTTTTAATTGTAGGAAAATGCCTCCTGGGTGCACGAGATCCAGCCTTCTCACCCATCAGATTGAACGGACCAATCAGAGGGGCCGCTGCGTTTGGGACGACGAGATGACTTTACCCGCACAACGCAACCAGGGGCTTGGCCACAAACGTCGGCACCATGAGCTCTGCGTTTTCCATGCGTTCTCTCCTGAATCCGTCCCACGACAGCGCGGTGCATCACGATGACATCTTGATCACGACCAAGCTTCCCCTTGAGAACCGCGCGAGCAGCGACCGAAAGCGCCGCCACGAACGGGCCAAGGCGCGCTACAACGAAGAGATGACCCATCTACACGACAAGTGCCAGGCACTAGAAGACAAGTTGCTCGCGCTTGAGTCGAACAAGAAGTTCAAGATCCAAAAACACTCCAAGTCCCCGTGGGAGGGATTCGCGCGACGACAGGCGTGGAAACGACAGCAATCCATGATGGAGAACGGAAAACTCAAGATGCAACTCGAAACACAGTTGTCGATCATCCGCGACTTGCAAGCTGTGTTGACAAAGCAACCTCAACTCCTGGTACGTGTACCTGATTTTTGTCCGACTGGGGCTGAGTCTTAATGTAGGACGCCCCGCCAGTTGGGTCTGGAACGTTGTCTGTGCGCCTCGGACTGGATCCTATCGAACGCAAGCAGACGATCTCCGATATGCTACAGCATCAACTCCACCGCATGGACGACGTTTTCGCTGAGAATGGGCTCGTGGAGTCGCAAGATTCGTGGAAACAATTGACTGTGCGATACGACGACACGGCGCACGAACTCGTGTTTGAAAAATCGCTCTCGCTCATCTTCAATGTCCCGATCGGCGTCCTCTGCAGCGGCCTCCACTCAACTGTAAACCGCGTGCGTGAGCATGCCACGTACTTTAACGGTTCCTCCGACGTACGTGTTTTGTGTCCGACGATCAAGATCGTCTAACGTGCATTCCATCATAGACCCTCGAAGTCGTGGATGCCAATACTCTGTACCGGCGACGCGTGTACAAGTTGGACGACGGCGGCGTCCCGGACATCCACGTCAACTTTATCTTTCACACTTCTGGCTCGGCCGACTCGTATGTCTGGATTGGCCAGTCTGTCCTGGAAGACGAGCTCCATCCGTTCCCGGACAATGTCTTTCGCTCCCGCGAGAGCATCTGGTGTGTCGCGGAACCCATCTCGGCGACGCAATCGCGCCTCAAGAAGGTGCGGCACATTCACCTCGCGCCCCCTCGAGAGCAAGATCTGGGTTCGGTCTGTCCTGTCGGGGCGCTCGCTGACATCCTCATCAGTGTGTACGCCGCCAACACGGATCTCTTTACGAGTCTGGTCGAAAAGAATGTGCTCGAATATTGCCCCGAGAAGCCTGAGGTGCTCGTGGAATCGGCCGGCCCGATCATCCAACTGAATCAATTCAAAGACGGCTCGAGTCGCACGTCGTCATCGGCTGGCTCGGGGTCGCCGCGACCGCCCCACGACGTTAACAGTGTTTAAGTCGAGCCGTCGTCTGCAGTTTCGTCGATCGAGGTTTGGTACATGAGCATGTGGGTCGTTCGTTCGTTTCATGGGCAATATGGAAATGAATGAACCAAAGGAGAAGGGCCGCTCCACCTTCCCTCATGCGCAGATGGCCTGACCAAGGACGTAGCATTCGTAGCCCACTTGACGACTTCCACATCGATGGACGTTGCACGCATCACCGGACGATTGACGTTCTTGGATCCACTGTCAAACTTGTACAAGGAAATTTTGTTTTTCGTAACCTTGCACAACAAATGCGAAAAAAGACTGAAAAATAATGCCTCCAATATGAATGTCTTGATTGGTCTATTTTCTGCCAAATACCATCCAATTTGGCATCTCAACGTTTTTTGTACAATTCTGGTTCAGCGTTATCCACGCTCACGAAAATATATCACGCCGGCTGGACGGTCGTGATGTGATAGCGAAGACCTGGGCGGCGACAGAGCACATAATCCCATGCAACTTGTGAGAATATTGCAGGAGGCGGGAGGTTCAAAGGTTTGTTCTCAACGCACCAACGTTGATGTTCGCCGTGGCTGTGCTCAAGGGATCCATGATGAAACGCAAACAACGCCAAAACCGATAAAATTGCTTCAACGCCGGGAACACAAGAAAAAGCAATCCATCCACACACACCACACAGAGAAAACGATCGGCATCATCGACATTTCCTCCCTCTGTCCCACAAAAGTTAATCGAACGAGAAAAATGGCGTGTGCCTTCTTGAATTAATTGGGATTCCAATGAGATCACGACACATCTGCAGCACGAGTGCAGATCATATGAAGGTATTTTTCATTCGTCACCCTTTCTTTTTTTTCTTTTGTGCCGAAACACCGCCCTTGACATTCGATGTGAAATTGCTGAGTATTTCGATTAATGTTGCCAGCTTTTGGAATTAAGATTGGTAACTTACCCCGAATCAATTGAGTTGATCGGTTTGGTGTGTTCGTCGCATATTTATCGCATTCTACCACCGTCGTAATATTAATATTGCACGTTGCAGTTGATTAGCCTTGAAAATTTATATACGTGGCATTGCTCATCCAATCAATTATTTTTATTTGAATTTTCCGATGGTGCCATCGCACTTGAACTTCTTCAATCATTGTTGTGCTGCTATTGCAATTGACTTTCTTCAGTATTTGTCGTTGGTATGCTTCCATTAGGTCGTTCGCCTCATCATTGTAAATTTGTAATTGTTTCGTGTTCGTTTAATTGCTTAACGTAAAGCGTCGAAACAGCGCCCATTATATCGCAAAAAAGATTTTGGAAAATTCTCTCTCTTGACCCACGAAGCCAAATTCTTAACAAATAATACAATGGATGCGTTCGATTCGTCAATATTTCAGCTATTTGAGGTATTTTTGCTGTCTCTGGAAATTGTCATAATACTTCAATTTGGTGGGACAGCTGAGATATCTCGCGCGAGAAAAATATTGGAAACAGCGACCATGTCAAAGTATACAAAATTCTAGATAATATGTTTCAAATTATTAATAACCCATTAGCTGTTTTAATCAGATCAGGTTATTTTGGCCGAAGATCAGATGTTCGTCTCTGGCCAATAGAAACAGCCCGTCGTTTGACTTATAGCCAATTATAACACAGTATTTCAATTTATGTTCAATTGATTGGCTAAAACACTGCGCCGGTCGCTAGAATATTAACATCTTTTGGAATTTTTCTATTTAATATTGTTTTTATTTCTCTTTTATTTTTTAAGTAATGATTAAAATTTAGATTATTTCTTGATCTATATATAATAATATTATAATCATATAAATCAACATCTAATTTTAATTTATTTTCATAAGCACCTCTATTTACATCTATATTTTGTAGATATTGTTGATATCTATTTGTTCTTGCAATTAAATCATATGGTATATTGTGATAGTCATAATTTAAAATTAATTCTGCAACAGCTCTATCAGGAAATTCATTTGAATTAACATTAAATGTTATTGGTGCTTCATCAATTGAATTACTTTTTGGATCATATAATATTAAAGTATAATCAAATGCATCATTAGGTTTAGCATGTTTTAATGATTCAATATAATTAAAATATTCAGTGTGAACTTCATTTTCATCATTCATAATTTTTGTTGTTGTGTATATTATATATTAACATGAATACATTATTAAAAAAATTAAATATAGATGAAACATATACTAAAAAACCAACTGTTAAATTTGATACTGTAAAACAAAATACATTTCCTCAAAAAGGATATAATTATATGGCTGATTTGCTATATTTACCTAAAACAAGACAAAAGTATTTATATTTATTAACAATGGTTGATATCTGGTCAAACAATGTAGATTTTGAACCATTAAAGGATAAAACATCTAAGCGTGTGTTACAAGCTATGAAAAGTATATTTAAACGTGGTATATTACCACAACCTCAAGCTTCAATTAGAACAGACAATGGAACCGAATTTCAAGATGTATTTCACAAATGGCTCTATGATCACAACATCTTTCATAGATTTGGAGAACCATATAGACATCAACAAATGGCAAACGTTGAACGATTAAATTATGAATTAGGCAAAATATTAAATGGATATATGAATAGTATTGAATTAAAAACTGGTGAAGTTTATAGAGAATGGATAGATATATTAGGTTTTGTTAGAAAAGAATTAAATAAAGATAGAAAAATTAAACCAGATGAAGATCCATTTAATTATAAATTTCCTGAAGTTATAGAAGATCATCCCAAATACAAAATTGGTGATGTCGTTTATTATAGATCTGAAGTACCTTTATCAGCTTTAGGGTATAAGCAACCAACTGAAAGATTTAGAGTTGGTGATTATTATTACCATATATATGATCCTAGAAAAATTAAAAGAGTATTACATTATCCAAAAAACATAAGATACTTATTAGATGGCAAACAAAATGTGAGTTATGCAGAATCAGAATTAAAACCAGCAAATAATGCAAAATTTATAATAAAGACAATTTTAGACAAAAAAAATGAAAATAGAGTTATATATTACTTGATTTGGTGGAAAAATTATCCTAAAAATAGAAGTACGTGGGAACCTAAAAGTAATTTAATAAAAAATGGTTTAAAGGATTTAATCAATGAATACGAGAATATAAGGAGTGGCAATAAGAGACTTAGAGTTTAAGAAGAGAATTTCCTTTGACTTCTGCTTTAATATCTGATTTATCGATTTCTTTAATAAATATATATTCATTGATATCTACTGATTTATCATATGTTATGCTATCTGTTTGAATACGAATCACATTATCAATATTATTTAATGCAATTAATGCCATGACTTGTCTACTATAGGAAGTTAAAAATGATTTTAATCTTAATTGAAATTTATATATTGGCATTGTCAAATCTATTAGTTTATGATTTTCTGTATCACCCTTAATCTCGTACCTTTTTAAGTAGTATTTATTTTTGTCTACGTCTAGTTCTCTTCCAAAGTCAATATTTTCATTTATTATCTCGTCTCCTGTTTTAATAATAATATTTTTTGATTGTAATTCACCCCAAGCAGTAGAAGCTAATTTTTTAACAAGTTTAATTTTTGGATACTCATCTTTAAACTTTTTTAATGTAGAATACCAAAATGAAAAGATTTTTGATGATTGAATCATGAATTTTTGATGTTTATATTTTAAACATGTGAATTTATATTTTGGAATTTTCCAAATATTACAGATTTGACCCTTTGTAGTTGGAAATTCAAAGTATTGGCTACCCATAATACTCGGATAGATTTATCGTAAAATACTTCTTCATATAATTCTATATTTTCAAAATTCTTGTAATCTTTGGACAACAGTTTTTTAATAAATGTTCTGATGTTAATAGAATGATTTCTGTAATAAATATTTCCGTTTGACAATTCAAGACTATTATCAAAATAATCGAATGGTTTCATTAATTA
>VJMH01000153.1:0-14567 GCA_009835185.1 Aphanomyces stellatus
AGCTTGTCAAACGTGTCAATGTCGGTCAAGAAGCCTCGGCACATGGGCGAGTAGGCTACGATCCCGACGCCTAACTCGCGGGCCGTGGGCACAATCGCGTCTTCCAAATCACGCGATTGGAGCGACCACTCCATTTGGATGGCTGTGATCGGGTGGACAGCATGCGCCCGACGTAGTTCCTCGGGCGTGCATTCGGACAAGCCAATGTATTTGATTGTGCCGTTTTGGACGAGGGACTTCAACACCGCCATGGTCTCCTCGATCGGTGTCGATGGGTCCATGCGATGCATGTAGTACAAGTCGATGTAGTTGGTGCCCAATCGCTCGAGTGAGTCGGCCAGCTGCGAGCGAATGTCTGCTTCTTTCCCAGACGTGCGGCGGCCGTCCGGGGCCGTCGGATCGGGCACGATGCCAAACTTGGTCGCGATGACAAACTTGTCGCGGCCGTGTTGCTTGATGGCTTTGGCGAGGAGCGCTTCGTTGGTAAAGTTGCCGCCGCCACCCGCGCCAAAGGACTGGTAGATCCACGCTGTGTCGAGCATGTTGATGCCGAGCTCCAAGGCCTTGGAGATGGTCCGGAGCGACTCGGCTTCTTGGGCGGCGCGATCAAAGTTGCCGTAGAAGCCAGTCATGCCCATGCAGCCAAGGCCTTGAGCAGAGCAGACGAGGCCTTGGGAGCCGAGAGCGCGTTGGGTGACTTTGAACATGTCGAGTGGATGGGAAAATGGAAAATGGCCTTGAGCTCGATCAACCAAGTTGAATGATTTTGCAGTTGGCAAATCGGACACATCAAAGTGATTTTGCTCTTTTTGAAACGGACGAATCCGTGTGAGTTCCACTGTGGCAAAATGGATAACGTTCTTTTGTGATCCACGGATATCCGTGTTTCGACCGGATGGTCGTCAGCTCTTCCCAGTCGAGAGTGAACAACATTTCGACTCTTTCATGGTACGTGGGGCTCTCTCGTGGACAAAAATTGGTGCACTTTGCCCTGTGCTGTCGATTGTGGTGCCCCAGTGTGTGGTCGGTCTATATGAACAATTTGGAACAATGGCAAACACCACTTTTGCGAGACTGCCAATGTCAGGCATTGACGCGAATGTTCAGTCTCGGATTCGTCACTCTTCTGAAATACGAATCCGTTGGCGCCATCAACGCTTTCCATCGTCGTGTCGATCTCATTCACGATGCTTGACCCGCGCCAACCACTTGTCATTGTCCAATTCGACCTGCGTCAGACACATGAGCTGCTGTCCACCTAATTCCCTCCCTGTCGTCCCAACCAAGAGCGATATGGTCCCTGTCCAGATGGGCGGCACGCCAGTCTTCTTCTACGACCACCCCACGAGCCACACGTGCGTCTTGGTCTTCCCCGACGCCTTTGGCCCCGACTCGGGCCGGACCAAGCTCGACTGCGCCGCCCTCAGCGCCCATTTCAAGGTCGTGCTCGTGGATCTCACGGACGAGTACATCGTCGACGTCGCAGATGCCGCCGCGTGGCTCAAGAGGTTTCCGTTTGAGACCCTCGTGGGCAAAATCGACGCCGTGATTGCCCACTTGATGCGGCACCATGACGTGGCAATCTGTGGAGCCGTGGGCTACTGCTGGGGCGCGTGGCTCGTGGCCAAGATGTGCAGTCGGCCCACGCCAGCCATCCATTGTGGCGTGTCGTTCCACCCGTCGTGGCAAATTGAAGATTTGTTTGGCGGGAGTGGCGCGGGGCTGGCCGACACGATGACCGCGCCGCAGTTGGTCTTGACGGCCGGCAACGACGCCGAGTGGCTCAAGCCCGGGGGTCAAGTGGCCCTGACGCTCGACGCAAGGCACATTCCAAGCAAGTTTCGCGAATTTGACGCCATGACGCATGGCTGGGTGAGCCGAGGGGACATGAACGATCCGTTGACGGCCGCATGCGCTCGGGCCGCGTGGCACGACGAAGCGCTTCCGTTTTTGCAGCAACATTTGAAACGAGCACCGTGAACGACGTTTCGTATTGACCCAAGTGATTCCCGATAACAAATTCAATACAAAAGCGGTTCGGCAACGAATCTGTCGCGTGGAAACATGCCATGTCGAGTGACGGCACTCTATGAATGGAACAGTTTGTTGGTCTGCCCAGCTTTGTTGTATGCTTCATTTGCAGTAAGTAGTTTGTACAGTTGAGTTCGATCGCACCAACAAGTCATTTCCCCGTTGACTCTACATTCTACCTATAGTTGCGCCACTCCAAGCAATTCTCCACTCTCTGACAATTGACGTGAAAAAATATTGTGCAGTTGACCAGTTGGTGCAATACGACGACAATGTCATCAATGGGACGATCGAGGCATGAGTAGTAGCCCTCAGATGCACAACGTATCTCGATGACCTTGGAGTCCAAGCACCACCAAAAGACCATGCGCTATACTCTTGACGACGACAATGTAGTTGATGGCATTTCGAGTACAAGCTAGAGGGTTGACAGAGCAGTGTCAGTGGATTGGTGTGGCGTCGTCGGGTTATGACCCGCTTATTGCAGGAGGACATCGGCATGGCGGTTGATGTGCTCATCAATGATGGTCGAGATGAAGTAGTAGCCGTGGTCGTAGCCATCGTGCATGCGGAGTGTCAACGGCTGGCCCACCTTTTGGCACGCCGCCTACGTCCCGATCCCCGTTAGTGTCATGTGCATCCGTGTCGTTACCTCGAACGCTTCGGGCAACAATTGCTTTTCGCGCAGCCACTGGTCGTCCGTGCCTTGCTCCACATGGAGGTCCAGTTGCGGTTGCGCGCCCTTCTCCAACACAAGCAACGTCGCATCATAGTCCTACAAAGGACACGTCATCACCCAATCCAACGACGCAAGCATGTACCTTCCACGTCGATTGGTCCGTGCCCAAATAGCCCGTAAAGGCCTTGATGCCCCACGGACATTGGGTCGGGTGCGCAATTGGCGCAAACGCCGTCACCGCCTTGTACATGTCCTAGATCCGCATCCGTAACCATCTGTGCATCCGACATGCATCATACAGGGTTCTTGAGCGCGAGGGTGAGCGCGCCATGACCACCCATCGAGTGGCCCATGATCGAGATCTTGTCCGCGAGCACGGGGAAGTTGGCGTTGATGAGCGCCGGGAGTTCCTTGGTCACGTACGAGTACATGTTGTAGTGGGTCGACCACTTGGGCTCGGTCGCATCGACATAAAAGCCGGCCGCTGTTGCACATTTTTCAGGCACGTTTAGAGAGAAACGAGTAGTTCGTACCCGAACCAAAGTCCCAGCTGTCGTCGGCGCCTTCAATCTCGACCCCGCGGGCGCTGGTGTCAGGAGTGACAATCGCGACACCGCGTTGTGCCGCCATACGATGGGCACCGGCCTTGATGTGCATCAATTCGTCGTTGCAGGTCAAACCGGCAAGGAAGTAGATGACCGGGACCTTCTGGTTATCCGACGCGTTGGGAGGCAAGTAGACGCAGAACTGCATGGTGCAGCGGTTGCTCGTACTCTCATGCGAGAACTGCTTGAGGACGCCGCCGAACGACTTGACTTGCTTGATGAGCTTGAGCGACATTGGGGATGTTTGGGTTGAAAGCACAAATGGGACCTGCTGCTCTGTTGTGGCCTTCTTCGACGGACACTAGTTTCAATATCCGGATACGGATAATGTTTATACACGCACTAAATGCAGGTCTGCATGGCTCAATATTTGAGTCTGGGTGCGTATTTGCACCAAAGATCAGCACCTTCGAATTTGCAGAATCCCATATTCAAGTTGAAGTGTCTACCCAAAAGGCATACTAAAAACAAGATAAATGGGGTATACATGGAGCAAGTCGGTTCCTTTGTCCCATACCTCAGACGCGAATTGATTGGCTATGTGATGAAAAGAACACCAATTCAAGTGTTTTCATTCGTTAAATTGTTGTATTTATGGCCAATGACATGGCAAGTGTGGTTTGGAGGTCAAGGTTTCTTTGTTGTCTAACAACCTCTCCAACAGCCGCGATCCAACAAAAGGCTTGAGGGGATGCGGCAGTTGAGGGACGAATCTCTGACAGTTGGGCGTTGATTTGCATGCCGCGTTTGATGTAATAGCAGGAATAGCCCGTTGGAAGCAACTTGAGTGACTTCGTCCCAGGGTGTGATAGATCCCGACACGGCATCTCAGTTTTCAGTTGGCACGCAAGGATGCAATTGTGTGTTGCTGTGCCGCGCCACTATCGACGGTCCGAGACGCCAATGTTGCCGCGGGCGTGCAGTTGGCGCGATGCCTACGACGAGACGAACAGAGTCGTGGACCTCTCGTTCTTGTCGGACGTCGAAGACGTTGCAATGGACCAAGAAGAGCCCCACCGTCAACTCGTTCTTGAGCGCCAACGCCACCGCACCATGGAGTCCCGAGCGCAGGACGACGACGAAGGGCCGTGGTCGACGGTGGCCCATCGCCGACCTCGCGATCGGGGGAACGAGGATAGTCGTCGGGGCCGGCCTAGGTGGACGACATGTCGTGGAACGTCAAGCCATGGCGGTTGGGGGCGTCGTCGCGCCAGTCCAGAGAGACCCATGCGCCGTGGCACGATGGAGCGCGGTCGCTGGCATCCTGATAGCCTGCACGATGCGCGTCGGGGGCAGTGGCAGCGACAGGCGAGTCCGTCCCGCGTCAGCAAGCGCCTGCGACGCGATGTGTGGGACTTTTAGCTTGAATGCACAATTTAGGAGTGTCCAACTACCCTACATCTCGCCTCGACCATTACAAGTGGACCACCATGCAGCATCTTGTTTGCATTTAGACGCTACACCGTCTCCATGCGGGCGTTGAACGTACGGTCGACGCCACCGACTGGACCATATCGCGGGCCTTCAATCGCACTAGCCGCCGCCGTAATTTCCTTGAGCTCTTCGGACGACAAATGAATGTCGAATACATGAGCATTCTCAACAATGCGGGATGAGGATTTGGTGCCAGGGATGGGAAACACATCCGGGCCTTGGGCATGCACCCACGCCAGTGCCAATTGCGATGGCGTGCATCCCTTGGTCTTGGCGATCTCAAAGAAACGAGCGACTCTGGCCTTACTTTCTTCCAACTTGGCGCCCGAGTAGCGAGGCAAGGTGCGGCGGCTGTCCTTCTCGTCAAGCTTGTCAAATGTGTCGATCGCAGTGAGGAAGCCACGACAGAGGGGCGAATAGGCAACAATGCCTACGCCCAACTCGCGGGCAGCAGGCACCACCGCCTCTTCCAAGTCGCGCGATTGGAGCGACCACTCCATTTGGATGGCTGTGATCGGGTGGACAGCATGCGCCCGACGGAGTTCGCTTGGCGTGCACTCGGACAAGCCAATGTATTTGATCTTGCCTTCTTGAACGAGAGATTTCAACACTGCCATGGTTTCTTCGATGGGCGTGTCGGGGTCCATGCGGTGCATGTAGTACAAATCAATGTACGGCGTGTTCAAACGCTGGAGCGAATCGGCCAGCTGAGACCGGATGACTGCTTCTTTCCCAGAGACGGCAAAGCTGTTCTCGCTGGGAACAAACCCAAACTTGGTGCAGACGACAAATTTCTCACGGCCGTGTTGCTTGATGGCCTTGCCCACGAGTTCTTCGTTGGTAAAGTTACCACCGCCACCCGCGCCAAAGGACTGGTAGATCCACGCCGTGTCGAGCATGTTGATGCCGAGCTCCAAGGCCTTGGAGATGGTCCGGAGCGACTCTTCTTCTTGGGCGGCGCGATCAAAGTTGCCGTAGAAGGCTGTCATGCCCATGCAGCCGAGGCCTTGAGCAGAGCAGACAAGGCCTTCGGAGCCGAGAGCGCGCTGGGGAACAGTTGCAGGCATCGTTTCTTGTCTGGAACGAGCAAATTGAACAATGAGCGGGGAGTTCTGAAATGCCCCCTCGAAACATTATTTTGTTGAGTGACATCTTTTATCCGGACAGCGATTATTTCCCGTTGTGCTCAAAATTTTGTTCCGCACAAAATATTTCATCGGGATGCAAACGTGCTAACGTGCAAAGTTTGATACTCCGATATTCTGTACGTCGCTCAATTTGACACAAATCAACATAAACTCAACCAATCAAATTCTAGTAACAGCAGGAAATGGTCTCATTTTTCAGGGATACAATTTGGTCACTTGATGATTCCAAAGTGGCCGTCAACTTGCACTTCAACCGCAAGGCGGCAGTAATCAACAAGGTGCGTGTATTTTCAACTAGTGAATCCCAGGACAACACACTAATACTGATGTTGTATTTATTCTTTGGGCATACGGGCGTTAAACGTATCGTCGTCGGCAGGATAACGGGGGCCTTCGATGGCTTGAGCGGCCGCTGCGACTTCCTCGAACTCGTCTCGGGTCAGCTTGATCTCGAACGCATGCGCGTTTTCGACAATACGAGACGAGGATTTGGTGCCAGGGATGGGAAACACATCCGGGCCTTGGGCATGCACCCACGCCAGTGCCAATTGCGCAGGCGTGCATCCCTTGGTCTTGGCGATCTCAAAGAAGCGAGCGACCTTGGCCTTGCTTTCGGCGAGCTTCTCGCCCGTGTACCGCGGAAGTGAATGTCGACCATCAAAGTCATCAAGTTGATCAAAGAAATTGATGTCGGTCAAGAAGCCGCGACAGAGGGGTGAGTATGCAACGACACCGACGCCGAGTTGACGGGCGGCAGGCACAACTGCGGCTTCCAAGTCACGGGATTGGAGCGACCACTCCATTTGGATGGCTGTGATCGGGTGGACAGCATGCGCCCGACGGAGTTCGCTTGGCGTGCACTCGGACAAGCCAATGTATTTGATCTTGCCTTCTTGAACGAGAGATTTCAACACTGCCATGGTTTCTTCGATGGGCGTGTCGGGGTCCATGCGGTGCATGTAGTACAAATCTATGTAATTCGTGCCAAGGCGCTGCAACGAGTCAGCCAATTGAGATCGAAGATCGACTTCCTTGCCCGAGCTCTTGAAGTTATCAAGGATGCCAAACTTGGTCGCGATCACAAACTTGTCCCGGCCGTGTTGCTTGATGGCTTTGCCCACGAGTTCTTCGTTGGTAAAGTTGCCGCCGCCACCCGCGCCAAAGGACTGGTAGATCCACGCCGTGTCGAGCATGTTGATACCGAGCTCCAAGGCCTTGGAGATGGTCCGGAGCGATTCTGCTTCTTGGGCGGCGCGATCAAAGTTGCCATAAAAGGCCGTCATGCCCATGCAGCCGAGGCCTTGGGCAGAGCAGACGAGGCCTTGGGAGCCAAGGGCGCGGTGAGGGATTTGGATCATTGTGAACTTGGTTGAAAATGGGGAAATGACGAGAACTATCGCAAAACACTCGAGACGTTTCATGTTGACAGGGTGGTACAACTCAGTAAACGTGGGTTTCCGCAGGTAAACGACGAACAGTGACTTGAACATTCGACTGAACAACCAATTGGTGGGCTCTGATTTCCATTTATCCGGAAAATGTCCCATATGTGTCACGCGAAGGTTGCACACAAGTCGTTCAAATCTGCTTGCCCATCACACCTTTTTTACCCTTCCCGTTTGCAGTTGGGCCACCAACGAGGGCTTTTGACAAGGCTCTTCCGAACCGACAAATGTCCTTATCTATCGTTTTCAACACGCCAGGACCAACGCGTTGTCCATTTGCCATCGGAACCAACCTCTCCAATGTCTCCTCGACCCCCCTCCCGAGCACACGACTGTATCCTGCGACACCACTGTCCTCCCTGCGCCTGCCAACATCGCCGCGCTGCGCCCCCCGTGTGTCCCTGCCAAATCCCTTGTTGCCATGCACCCAAACCGTACAACTACCATGGGGAAACCACTGCACGTCGCGATGATGCATCACCCCTCCGAGGCCGTTGGCCCTATCGCGCTCGGAGGCGGGCGTCCCCCAGTCCTGAGCGAGCCCGCCGTCGACCAGCGAGCAGCTCATCTGACCGGACCAACGACTTGAAGCGCCGTCGTCGACACAGTCCCCCCCTACGACGACGTCGTGCTCGTCATTACGTGTCCCCAAGCCGACCCCAGCAGTCTTTTGATGCTCGCGGCTCAACGAGCAAGACAAAGTATGGCCCCCCACCGAAGACGCAGATCTTTGTGCATGGGGTGCCCGAGAGAGCGACGACGACTGACCTGGAAGATGCGTTTTTGAGCCCGAGCCTCGCGGGACCCATCCGTTCTGTGTTCATCCCACGCAATGGCAAGACCAAACTGAATTGCTCCTTTGGCTTTGTCGAATTTGCCCTTGAAGAGGACGCCCAACGTGCCTGTGCTCGCACCAACGTGCGGGTATGTGGACGAAAGGTCGTGGTCGAAATTGCCACGGGCCTCCCGGCCCATCAATGATTGTGTATATGAAAGCAGCGTGCGTGGAAAGCATGAGTTATCGATTCTCATGTCACCACAACCAATATCTGCACAATGAATGAATGTTCGAGAACGTGTTGGATCATCGTTTGGAACACTATGCTACAAACATACGACTCACAGGCGTGGTGGGAGGATCCCATATAGTTCTCGTCGTTGAACGTTTCTCTCGTTGGCTGTCTCTTGTAGATTCTAAATGTTTGACAACTGCTTCAAAGGAACAAATATATTCGTTGATTAATGCTTTTCAGTTTGAGTCACACACACACGTGCGTCGTCCTCAGACGTCAAACTCGTGGGACTCGTGTTGCTTTCCATCGCTTTTAAGAAGAGCGATGTCCCTAATCGATGACAATCTTGGCACTTTCACATTCACAACGATGAAACAGCGCGTGCCAGTGCGAGTGTCTCCGTCCAGACTAGTCCATCACGGGTGTCGTCGCCAACGTGTGGTGCCGCTGTCGAGGCGATCGAGCAGCAGCCAGCTTTGTCATCAAAAGCAGCAGCGACAGCACTCGTCCCGTGCGATGGCCAGCGACATAGCCAGGCCAGCCACCGTCGAGCAATCCCTACCGGAGGGCACCACACAGCCCCCCAAATCGCCCCCTCAACACACATTCCCCCGAATCAACCTCAACCACCATCTCCCCACAGCCCCCTCGTCTACCCCCCCTTTTGCCAAACCACATACGACTCCTCGCGCCAAGAAAAACCTAACCTCGACGCTTGATGCCACTCTCGTCGTCTACGTCGCGATGGCAGCCAGCCAATCCAACATCTCGGATCTCTTTTGGACGGCCGGGTGGAGTCGTGTCCAAGTGTACGTTCCGCGTGACTATTGTACGCAAAAGAAGCTAGGCGTGGCATTTGTAACGTTTGCCGATGCCGCGACAGCCACGTGCGCAAAGGAATGGCTGGAACGCCGGCCGCGGGAGCTCTGTGGACGTCGACTTCGATGCGAAGTGGCCACACGGGGCCCATCAACGCCTGACCAAATGGCGCGCAAGCGACGGCTTCGCGTCTATGCCCTCCAAGGATGGATCGATTTTGATAAACCCGACTCCGACACGTGAATGTGAGATTTGTTGGTTTCAGTATGCAGAGTTGGTTCAATCGATGCAGGTTGTGGGGAATATGCACGCCACTTGATGCATGCAGTGATTACGATATGGTGATGGGTACTCTTCATTTTGGTCAGAGTTGTTCACAAAGGAGACAGGTTTGGACGACATCGTTGTGTGGAAGAGAAGCATCTGGCCAACGAACGCAGTACATCCACGCCACTTTCGACTGACACACACTTTGCAGTATTCCCATTGAAAGCGTTGATGACACGAGTAAGTCCTCTTTCGTCACCCGTTCCTTCGCCCCGTCGCCCCCCACGACAGCCCAGTCCCCAGCGGACAAAGCCATTTTCCTACCGGGGGACGTCGAGCGAGCGGTCGGGCGAGTCATTTGTTGACCGCGATGGCCGCATGTACATCAAACTCTTCGCACCCGCGTCGACCAAGAACACGTGTCGGCACTGCTTTCTCACGTGTAGGGTCATGTGGCGCGAGTGCACGGCCAACCCCCAAGGCCACGGCGACGCCAATGTATCCAAACGTCATGTTCATGCTGGCAGACCCAAAGAAGGACGGACCAAGGCACGCCCAGACGAGGGCAGGGAGTACGATGTGAGCGATGGCTGCGAACCAATGGGCATGGGGGGACTGCCATCCTCGCGGTGGCGCCGCCGCGGCGACCCGCAAGTGCCGCCAGTCCCCCGTGGACAAGACATGGTGCGATCCCTCAGTCGCCATTCGTTCGTGTCTGTCGACGCGGACGAAGAGCGCCGCCGAGAGGAAACGGCCAGCACACTGCACCTCAGTGGCGTGCCATCGTACGTGACAAGGTCGGACGTGCACGAGTCGTTGGCGAGGCAACTTGGGAGGGGGGGGATTTGCGACGTTCGACTCCCCCGGGACTATGACACGGGCGCGCGCCGTACCTTTGGCTTTGTCGAGTACTTCAACCAAGACCACGTCTGGCGTGTCATGCGAGGCCGCGACCGACTCACGGTCGCCATTGGCGGCACGAAAATTTCGGCCCAGCGGGCACGGTTCTCCCGATCGACCCCCGAAGAAATGCACCGACGCAATGCGCACCGACGGGCGACGTTGGCCAAGATGCGGCTGCGTTGAGGGAGATCCACACAGGGTGTTGGTCGAGATAGTCGGTCACCTTGCACTTTGTTTATATGGAACAAAACAAGTCGACAGAACACTTCGTGGTTACCCTATTTGCTACTCCTGGAGAACAAGGGAAAGCTTCTTAATGACGTTCGAATCTACTTGATGCAGTTGCTCTCAAGAATGACGGCTAACGCAGCATGAACAACTATTGAAGTGTTGGTGGTTGCTTCATGGGCAAATCCATGCGATGCCACCAAAGTGGCTGGCTACAACGTAGTACATACAACATAGAATGTATATTGCATCATGACATATGACTGACATCGCTGGGTCTTCTCAAGCTTCGGGTGGTTGAAGATGTGGCGAGAGTTGCAGGGTATTGACGTGATTGAATGTGGAACGACTTCAAAAGGTTGAAGCGTCGTACTTCCCGTGGTACTGTCGACTTCAGCTAATTCTTTTACCAAGTTGGCTGTCTCGACCGTTTGAATGGGGCGTTTGTCATAGACTCATTGGCTAGACGGGGTTCGAGGTCCACTTGTCCCCACAGCGTCAAGTGGAGTCAGCATCTCGACATGGACTGAGACACCGTCACGTTGCGGCTCGTTCGATGGTTTCTTGGACACGAGAGCACCTTCGACAGCAAACAGGACGAGTGCGATCCAGACCAAAACAAAGCCAACCAATTTGGCAGTCGAAAATGGCTCTTGGTAGACCAACACACCCACAAGAAAGGTCAAAATCGGTCCAATGTATTGCATGAATCCCAGAAGCGTCAGCGAGATCAGTCGCGCCGCCGACGCAAAGAGCAAAAGCGGCACCGCCGTGGTGACGCCCGTGCCCACAAGCAGCCATTTCGTCGGGCTGTCTGAGCGAAAAAACACACCATGGCCAGTGGCTTCAAGGACCACCAAGGCCACGACTGTTGGCAGAACGAGGTATCCGAGCTCAATCACGACGCTGTCGATGGCCGGCACTGTGCATTTCTTCTTGGCGAGCGCGTACAACGACACAAACGACGCGATCGTGAGGGCGAGCCACGGAAACTTGCCGTAAGCGATGGCAACCACCAAAACCCCCGCGGCAGCCAAGGCCACGGACGCCACTTGCCATCGCCGAAGCACCTCTTTCAACACAAAGACGGCAAGGAGGACGCTGAAGACAGGGTTGATGAAATAGCCCAAGCTCGTTTCGACAATGTAGTTGGCAGACACTGCCCAGACATAGAGGATCCACTGGCCTGCCATGGCTGTGGCAGAGACCAAACAGACGCGCAAGTTGGATGCCGTGAGCGCCGTCGCTCGGAACTCGGACCATGTCCGCCGCCAGAGAAAGAGCGGGAGGATGGTCACGAAGGACCAGAGAACCCGATGGAGGGTGATTTGGAGGGGTGGCACATGCTGGAGCTGTTTGAGGTAGAGCGGGTAGACGCCAATAATACCAAAGGTCAAGCCTGCGTAGAGAAGGCCAAGTTTTACCGACATGGAGTTGTCGGCTTTGGGAGTGGAAATGGAATTGAAGGCGCTCGCCAGCACTTGGGATTCCGCCGAGGTCGGATTGATTCGTCTTGGCCATCAAATGCATCACCCGTTGCTGGAACACATTGGAAGCATGAAACTGCCTTCTCGAATCAAGCCCACAAGACTTTAATTGTGGGCCGGATGTCCGAATCCGGTTACGCGTCAGTCCACCAATCATATTGCACAATGATGTTGCATCCTTCCAATCAAATTCGCAAGCGGATCCACACATTCAAACTCAAGATTATACAGTGTCATATCTTTGTGGAACGGCAATCACAACACACCAGCGGTCTCATAATGAAAGCAATGACAAATACTAAAGTTTAAAAATTTGTATTGTGGTTTGCAACCTTTTTGTCACCCGATTTTAAACTCTAAATCCGTTGAACAATCCTACACGTTAATAACAATCTGAACATCATTATCCGTAAAATCTGTTCTCTGAGCGTGGAGGTGTAATTCGTCTCAATTCATGGCCACGCATCAATACATTGGACGTGCTACATCTTCGTGCACTCTTGACCTAACGATGAAGAGGGTGACGAATGGCCCGTTTCATGGTGGTAACTTTGCTTTGTTGGCACATGGGCTCATTCCGATTCGATGCGTTCAGGTGGAGCATGAGAAACACCACGACGAGTGAATGTTATAGCTGTTATAACCTGCCTGTAATTTGCAGTGATTTACGCTACATCTTGTGATGATCGGCCGTGGCAGTAGTCACGGGTCTCGACAAGGATTCCAGAGCAACAATAGATTTGCACCTTTCAACCACTCCTATTCTCAAATTCGAGGAGCACATCACTGCAATTGCAAAATAATTCGGGCCCATTCCGGATACATGGCGCTTTATTCGAGTACCATTGATCTAATTCTGGTGCACCCAATAGATAAATCAGCTGAATTGTACTCGGTTGGGCAAAAAAGCTGCAAACCACAATAATAGCTCAAACTATAAGTTAGTTCCTTTCAGCTCCCTGATCCCAACCAAATTGATCGCGACAGTCATTTACTAGTATTGAGGTTTGAATTACCATCCAGATAGATTCGTACTCGAGTTTCGTTGATGTAATCAAGCATAAACGATTTAAAAGCGCAAACCAGGCTGCACGAGCATGATGATTTGACCCCAAGCAACGCCAACAATCGGAGTTGCTATATCCCGCTGTCGAGTTCAGGGTTGATGTTTGGTGTAGGCATCGTCACAAGTGCGTTGATCAAACCATCGTCACCAGTGCGACCGACTTTTGGAACTTGGATTTATTATTTCCAAAGCTTTAACACAACTTTTGTCACATATTCCTACGTCATGAACTACATATTGATTCAACTAACTTAAACGTTTATCAAGGGTTTGTTCCATAGGTTCCAAGCCTGTGTTGGCAGTAATTTAGGGGCCACAAACGTCTTTTCGCTTCATGTCGACAGCTCGTCACAACTCGAAACGACAAAAATCCGCTGTGCTGTTGGAGAAAAATTGTAAAACATCTTGGAATATGTATTGGGATTTATTGATTTTCCAAAGTACATAGTTGAAGTAATTCCCAATACAATCTTCAAGCTTTTTTCAAGTGTAGCCTCTCGTTCGATTCAGTTGTTTGATTGGTTCAAACTCAATTCACAGTGTCAGCAGCCAGAAAATTCCTCGTTCTGAGGCATGTTCAACAGTTTCAACCAATCCACTTGTTCCTTGAAGTCATTGATTCGTCCGTTTCAAAAAGAGCAAAATCACTTTGATGTGTCCGATTTGCCAACTGCAAAATCATTCAACTTGGTTGATCGAGCTCAAGGCCATTTTCCATTTTCCCATCCACTTGACATGTTCAAAGTCACCCAACGCGCTCTCGGCTCCCAAGGCCTCGTCTGCTCTGCTCAAGGCCTTGGCTGCATGGGCATGACTGGCTTCTACGGCAACTTTGATCGCGCCGCCCAAGAAGCCGAGTCGCTCCGGACCATCTCCAAGGCCTTGGAGCTCGGCATCAACATGCTCGACACAGCGTGGATCTACCAGTCCTTTGGCGCGGGTGGCGGCGGCAACTTTACCAACGAAGCGCTCCTCGCCAAAGCCATCAAGCAACACGGCCGCGACAAGTTTGTCATCGCGACCAAGTTTGGCATCGTGCCCGATCCGACGGCCCCGGACGGCCGCCGCACGTCTGGGAAAGAAGCAGACATTCGCTCGCAGCTGGCCGACTCACTCGAGCGATTGGGCACCAACTACATCGACTTGTACTACATGCATCGCATGGACCCATCGACACCGATCGAGGAGACCATGGCGGTGTTGAAGTCCCTCGTCCAAAACGGCACAATCAAATACATTGGCTTGTCCGAATGCACGCCCGAGGAACTACGTCGGGCGCATGCTGTCCACCCGATCACAGCCATCCAAATGGAGTGGTCGCTCCAATCGCGTGATTTGGAAGACGCGATTGTGCCCACGGCCCGCGAGTTAGGCGTCGGGATCGTAGCCTACTCGCCCATGTGCCGAGGCTTCTTGACCGACATTGACACGTTTGACAAGCT
>VJMH01000154.1:0-11631 GCA_009835185.1 Aphanomyces stellatus
AAAGCCGCAGCTCCGACTGCGATGCCAACGATAGCACCTGTGCTGAGTCCAACGCCCTTCAAATCAATCACAACTGGGTCTGCAAAAGTTGTCAGTTGAAAAGGCGTTGGTAAAGGTGTACCTTTGAGAACACAAACGTTGAAAATTTCTTTGTTTTCGCCTTTGTCGCGGGTACGCTTGTCGCCCCAAAGTTCTTGAATGACGCCGTTTTTTAAATTGCATTCGGCGAGATCGGACGTGATGGTCAAGCCGTAGTAATTGTAGCCCGTGTCGAATTTACCGTCTGTGGCTTCAGAATTGGCCGCCGTGGTGTTTGGTTTGAGAGTTGTGTTGAGCGCGATAAACGTTTTATTGTCCATGATCCAATTCGTGATGTTTAAATATGATAAATCCCTACGAAATGTACGTTAGACTTGGTGACGATTTATGTGAGCGTACAAATTCAAAATGCCGTTTCCAAAGGTAATATTTTCCAATCGCTGAAGATAATCGTTGTTGTAGAAAAATCTACGAGAAACGGCAATGATATATATGGAAATTAGATGTCGGACGTACACATGAGTCATCTTGCTCATATCGAGGTTGACCAACTGGGTGTAATTGTTGTCCCCCAAGTCGCTAAATAAATAAATAAATAATGCGATTGCCTCAACGATGAAAGATCGTACATCCAGGCAAGATTTGGCGTTGTAGCGATGAGTTTCTGGAGCTCTTCATTGCTGGAGAGGAAATTTCCATATACATATCTGACAATATCCCCAATATGAAATTCTCAAATCGTGTACTTGAACGTACAGTTTTTGTGTCGTGGCGGGGATACGCGGAATAGTTTTGAGACGATCGTATTGGAAATACCTAACAAAAGTCCAAACCGATTATTTGTGTATTCGATCGCTGACATTGAATCGTACAAGCCTGTCATGTTGCTTGGCCATTTGAACGTATCAGGCAAGATAAACTTTGAAATGTTTTTGAATTCCCTACGACTCATATAAGACACGACGCGGTCGTTTTCGACTTACACACTGGGCATGCGATCGGGCAATTCCATCATGGACAAATCGATCTGCTGAGCAAATCCATTGAAGCGCCTACATCACAGCCTGAGCTCCATCGATCAATATGCAGCTTCAACTCACCAAAAATCACTCGTGTAGTCTTTGAAGTTGCCCACGGCTGACCACGATGCATTGCTGGTCGTGCCCACATATTTGCAGGTCTTGTTGACGATACACGTGAGGTTCGTACGGGGGCAAAGTGCCTTGTCGGTGACGAGGGTGTTGGCAGTGTACGGACACGACGACTGCTGGGCTTGCATTCCCAGGGTCGAGGCTGCCGTGAGGAACAAGGCCAAGCTGCGGCACGTGATCATGGCGAGAAAAGTTTGGAAGTGGGGCTAACGTGTTGGATTTCAAACGTCCTCGACGTTCCGCAGCCAGATCGTCGAACGCCTGGTGACCACCTCACTGTTGATTGGCCAATTGGAACGCAACATACCCAACAACTCGACGGGGCGTTTCTGGCGTTTCAAGCGTTCGAGTGACTATGAAAAGAAGACATTTTGATAAAAATACCATAGTATTTGAGAACAAGTTTGATTAAATCAAGAAAAAATGCCTAATTTGAATGTCACTTGACTAAGCAATACAACATCTGAGAATTGATCTGGAATGAGTGACTTTCCCCATGGTTTTTCTCACCGATCGAGCGACGGTCGTGTGCTCGTCCAAAATCTCGAGTTGTCGTACTGTGGTGCATGCTACGATTTAAACAGAGCTGTACTGTCGTGGCGTTCACTTGGCAAGTTGTGGTGAATGAAGATTTTGCAGGCTCACATTTATGCCGTGAGTATATAAATCTCAGAACATTGAGTGCTCGGACTGACTGGCATCTTCTGCCCAACCTTTTCACATGTTCCGTATCTCACCGGTCGACGTCGAAATTCGTCCATACTTTTGTCGTGGGATGCAACTGATTGGAGTATTACGTACTAGTAGTACTGAAAATGTCAACATTTGTGGTCGATGCTCTGCCTTTTTGTCAAGGCAATGGGTTTTCAAGTCGTGATAAAGTGTAAGTGCGTTGTTAAACCGAAACCACAACTGCCAATGGGACGAACGGGAAATCATGGAGGGGTTTTCGGCTGAAATATGCAATAATTGAGTCAATAATTTTTTCAAAGTCATGACTTTTGTGTTACCAGGCGTACCAAATACAAAGCCTGCACACTTCTCAACCCAAAGGTACGACCAAGTGTCGCGTCGAGCCGTGTTGTTTTGTAATGCCAACATCTTAGTTGGGTTCATTTATCTGAAGGCAATCGAGAGCAAGGCTCCTTCCTGGATTTCGCGCCAAGTGCACACGAGACTCCGAGACGCAATGGTGCAATCAACCACTAACCCTCATTATCACCAACTATGTTATCAAGCGGTTCGACACGGCTCCTTTGACGCGGGACCACGTTTCGCATTAGCAAAGCCACACTCGAGGGATCGGTCCCCGACCTCGCAAGTGTGATCAGACGTAATCGTCGACGACGTACGAAAAATGTCTTTAATTTAAGGGCTTGTTACGCCGAGTGGATGGAGGTCACGAGCCACGGGGCGTTCTCGTCGGCGTCGTCGCTCACGCGCCGGCAAATGAACCCCTTGACGTTATCGTCCTCGGGCAGGAACGACGCCGACGCGCTGTTGAAGCGATGATGCGTGGCTGGCGAATTCCCGCCGCCCATGGAGCCATAGCCGCCGCCACCCTTGCCAAGCGGCGCGTTGTGCGGCTGTGGGGCAGCTAACGCAGCTTCGTGACAGTCCTGGTCGCCTTGCGTTTTCTACATTTGGTACCGCGTCGACTTCGTTAATAGTAGACATTTTTGACCGTTCCGGCTGAAAAAGGTGGTCACAATGACCTTGAAACCAACTCTCTACCTCAACTGGTACACGAGATTGCAGTCGTCCGCGATCACATGATGCTGCCGTCCATTAACTCACCAACGCCACGTTGGCACTGCAGACCGCTTGCTCACTCGCATGACACCGCCCGGTGCGCTGGATTAAACGGTAACGCTCGTGACTTGACTGTTAGCTCCTTACGTCTTGTTTGCTGGCACTTGGACGGCAAGGCGACAATGACATGGGTCCTTCCGTGGCTCGATTATCAGTTTTGGTTTGGTTGTTTCCGATTTGCTCCGTGGATATCGTGTTCTCGTTTGAGGTTTGCATCTGCTTGGGCCATGAAAAAATCCCGCGCGCAGTACTCCCATGCTTGAAACAGCATCAAGTTATAAACGCGATTTCAACTTTAACCACGTTATGCCATTTTCAGAGGAACGATTTCGCCCAACTCGCCATCGCTTGACTAGCACCCAACAATCTCGACTTTACATCGCGTATGGTCGAACGCAGTTGCACAAAATAAAACCGCACTTCACCACGCGAGTTGTCGACTGTTTGTCAACGCATATCTGCGCCAGACAAAATAAATTACCTGTTTTGTACTACTAGTATTCTAGACAGTCAAAACGTAGTCGTAATATTTAGAGGGCGAATAAATCCGACGCCATTTCCTTGAGTTTCATGCGCATGATGTGCGCCAATTGAGTCGCAGTGGGTCGATTTTCTGGGTTATGTGAGAGACATTGCTGGGCGACGTCGCGAATCCACATTGGACAATTGCTGGTAAACGTGGGTTTAATTTCTCCACTGACGACTCCCAGCATGATCACAGCGTCTGTGATGGGCAGGGCCGTGGTGGGGTTTATAATATCTTCGTACGGGATGTGATGCGTATCGAATTCAGACAAGACCATTCCTACACAAAAAGGTATTCAATTGCGACTGGTATTCCTGAAATTACCAAACGAATAAATATCTGCTGCGACAGAACATGATTTGCTCTGAAAAATTTCGGGTGCCATCCACCGAAACGTACCCACCCCTTCGGTCATAGTTTCTTGCAAGTCTTCTTTGGAAATACCAAAATCAGTCAGCTTTGTGCCTTTGGATGAATCAAGTAAAATATTTCTTGATTTGACATCGCGGTGGATAATATACAACGAGTGTAAATACACCAAACCTTCCACGATGCTATAAATGTGCATGTATTTTTCATGCCAAGGAAACTCGTTGACATCATGGATTTCTAAATGATCCTTCAAATCGCCACCATCCATCAATTCCATGACGCATTTGGCATCCGACGGTCGGGTCCACGCCGCACCAAGTAATTTCACAATGTAGGGCGAGTCCAAACTGCCCATGATTTTAATTTCTTGGAGGAACGATTTCAATTGTTTCATTGTGACTTTGCTTGGGTGCAGTTTCTTGACAGCAACCTTTTCGCCTTGCAGTGTTGCGAGCCATACGTCTGCATGTGCGCCGGACCCCAACAGTTTTTTCAATTTTAAATCTGTTTCGTCCACTCGAAAAAGCGTCAAATCTTGCATGTTCACACCATTTTCCTCGTCGTTCGGCATGAAGGGGGTCTGCATTAACTCAAATTCATGTTGCAATTGCGCAAATTCACGTTGGGCTTTGGCTTGCCGGCGCCGCATGATAAAATAGACCAAAAGGCCAATAACCCCTGCGCAGCCAAACGCAATGGCGATGATGGAACCAGATGTCATGCCCGATGGAACAGGCCGCGACGGATGGTCTACAGATTCAATATTATTTCACAGATTTCGATGGAGCGAATTGATTCATTACCTGTGAGAACACAAACATGAAATATTTCGCTGTTTTCTGTCCGATTTGTTTTGTCACTCCACAGCTCTTGCACGACACCGCCTTTCGTTTTACATTCCGTTTCGTTGGATTGTATGGTCAAATTGTTGTAGTTGTAGCCATTGCCATCGTTTCGTTCGGGGTCCGACTCGGTTGTGTTGGGCTTTAACGTTGAATTCAGCGCCTTGAATGTCTTGTTGTCCATAATCCAATTATCCAAATGGACGTCAATTAGATTTCTACGACAATTCATGAATTGGTCTCATCCATTTAGAATATCCACTTGCAAATTGACGATGTTTTCGCTGAACGTAACATGTTCCATTCGTGTCAAGCGCGCGTTACCATATAGAAACCTACAAATTGCTACTAGCTAAATTGATAGCACTTGATAAACTTACACATTTGTGAGTTTGGAAAAATTCAAGTTCACCAATTCCGTATAAGCATTGTTTCCCAGGTTTCTATTGTGATGTCACTCTCGCGAAATATCCTGAAAACGTACAGCCATGTGAGTTGTAGGTTTGATGCCAACACAGCTCGGAGGTCGTCACATAGGTTCAGCATATTATTGTCTAAATACCTGAACGAATATCAACATCCAAAGAACCAAAACACACTTACAGTGTATTTAAAGACGTCGGGAGTGCTGGAATGGACAAGAGGTGGTCGTCTTGAAAATATCTATGCAAGTCACACAATATATACGAATAAAAATGAGAAGCACATACAATTCCGCGAGATTGGTTGGCCATTGGAACGCCGGCGGGAGCTTGATCGACGACATGTTGACAAAATACCTACTGTACCGTTCAAACGTCGTCAAGGTACAGTGCACATACACATACGACAACGCATGTGGCAGCGCCAAAAAGGTCAAATTGATGTTTTGCCCTCGGCCGTTGAATGTCCTGTGCCAACCAAGCCTGAGTTGAGCCAACATCGGTGCCATCGTACTACCGTGAATCTCCTTCAAAGTCGAGAAAGCTACCCACGGCCTGCCAGCTTGCGTTGCTGCTCGTGCCGACAAAATCGCAAGTTCGGTTGACAACACACGTCGTATTGGTCGCTGGGCAGAGCGAAGCGTTGGCGATGTAAACGCCTGTGACTGACACGGGAAGAATGTTGTACGGACATGTGTTGTCTTGAGTGCGACCTTTGGGGGCTGGTGTGGTTGCGAGCGCCATGTGCGGCAGCGGCGGCGAGGTGTGCTGTGTGTGTTGATGGCAAATGCAGATTCGCAGAAATGGGTTCAGCAGGGAAACAGAATTTGGCCGAATGCTCCAAATTAAAATTGAATTTGTTTCTGGATTAACCTCTCGCTCGGATCTCCATTCAAGTGACTGGAAAATTGAACCATTTTGACAATATCAGAATTTTTGCAATATTATGCTTTTTCTGTAAATTTTGGCACCAAAATCCGCAGACGCAGACAGCACAAGCCCTGATGTCAGTTTCAACCAATCAAATATTCTCTTCTCATTTACTTTCAGCCAATGGGCGCGATTGGCTGCTCGATTTGTCGATTCGAACACCCCCTCCAAATTCGTGTCAAATCGATAATTGGGTCCAATTCATATTCCGGAGCATGTCACTTGATTGATTCTACAATAATCTGTGTTAAATTACTACTAGTAGTACTATGCAACAATCGGTTGCACAAGGTCCTTGAGCTTGGAGCGCATGGAATGAGCCAGTTGCATGGCAGTTGGGCGGTCCTTAGGGTTGAGGGCTAGACATTGATTGGCCATCTCCAACACCCACGGAGGACATTCGTTCGTAAACGTCGGTTTGAGCGTCCCACCGACCACCTTGACTATAATAGCTGTGTCTGAAATCGGGTTGCCGTTCGTTGGATTTTTCAAATCTTCGTATGGGATGTGGTGTGTGTCAAACTCAGACAAGAGCATGCCTACAAAAAGACCTCATTTAGCATAATAGGAGACGAAAAAAACATACCAAAGGAATAAATATCTGCTGCGACCGTGTAGTCGTGGTCTTGGACAACTTCAGGCGCCATCCAACGAAAGGTACCGACGCCCATCGTCATGGTCGATTGCATGTCTTCTTTCGAAATGCCAAAGTCGGTCAACTTGGTTCCCTTGGTCGAATCGAGCAGCACATTGCGGGACTTGAGATCGCGGTGGATGATATTGAGCGAGTGCAAATACACCAGCCCTTCCACGATGCAGTAAATGTGGTGATATTTGTCGGACCAAGTCAACTCTTGGGGCCTGTGTTTGTCCAAATAGTCTTTTAAATCACCCCCATCCATCAATTCCATCACACACTTGACATCCGAAGGTCGGGTCCACGCCGCGCCAATCAACTTGACAATGTACGGCGAGTCGAACGAACTCAAGAGTTGGATTTCAGCCACAAACGACTGCAGTTGGGGCAAACTGACGTTGATGTGGTGCAATTTCTTGACTGCCACGGATTCGCCTTGAAACCGTGCTAGCCACACATCGGCAAACGCCCCAGAGCCCACTTTTCGCTCGAGGGTCAACTCTCGCTCGTCTAACCGGACCAAACTCAGCACCTTCATGTCCAAGCCTTCTTCTTCTGTCCACGTCAATGTCGGTGTCTGGGAATGCGTGTAATGTTTTTGGGCGATGGCCAAATCACGTTTTGCTCGCAGTTGGCGGCGTCGGTGAACGATCCCAAATATTAAAAGACTCAGCACCGCAACCGCACCACCAGAAAACCCAAGAAAGCACTTGACGCCCCATCCCGAGCTGGCGTTGACCCCAAATTCATCGTCTAGTTCCAGTCAGCCTCAAATTGAATTGGGCATTGAATACCTGGGAGTACGCAGACTTGAAACGTAGTTGTTGAAGTATCACGGTTCGGCTTGTCTGGCCATAGTTCTTGGATTTGACCTTGCGACGCCGTACAGGCCGTGGGATTGGTTGTAATGGTGGTGAGGGAATTGTAATGTCCGACAACAGTTTTGGCCGTTGCTTCCGACGAGTTTGACATTGTGCCATTGGGTTTAAGGGCAGTGTGGAGTGCTTTGAAGGTGCTGTTGTCCATGAGCCAATTGGCAATGGCCACACTTCGTACGTTCCTATTGCATCGATATGAGCAAGGCAAAGACGGCATTCGCGTACAAACTCTGGATTGCTGGGTTGAAGAGCACACGTTGAATGGTCGTGAGGTTTGGATTAAACCCAAGACCACTAGGAAGGGCAAAGTCAACATTCAGAGTCAACGCGGCAGTAATAACACGTACATTCGAGTGTACTGCCTCCAGTCTACATCCACAAGCTCAGTGTAGGCATTGCGTGAAATATCTCTACGACGAGATTAGCAATCGTTGTGCATAGAAGGGACGTCGTACAGAGACTTGAGCGCAGGGCAGAGCAAACGCAAGTTGCGCAGTTCCGCCGAGCTTTGCAGCGCATTGCCCGATACATTCCTACACAACCATTGTGAGTTGGACAAGAGATTGAGATATAATACGTACAGATTGGTCAATGTGGGTGGCAAATTAGTCGGCATCGAATCCAATCGACAATTCTGGATGGACCTAGACGAGAGTTAACCGTGGGATCAGGTGACCGCCATGTACACGTACAGAGAGGTGAGGGTGGACGGCCACTTCATGCGTCCGGGCAAGCGAAACTCCGTGACGTTCCGAAAGGTTCTAGGAACGTGATGAGTCTTGAGGTCATTGAACAATGTCACTACACGTACACTTGGATCATCGTGTCTGGCAAGTCGAGCATTGAGAGATCCAATCGGCCGCCCTTTCCATCGAGTAGTAGCTCCCTACGACCAGTTGCATCAGAGAGAGAGAAACGAGGAGCGTTCACTCACGTTTCGTTGGTTGCTCTCAGACTCCCCACGGCCTGAAAAGTACCGCTGGTGTTGACTTGGCAGCGCTTGGTTACGATACAACGCACAGAGGCTACAGGGCAATAGGACGCATCCAAGATGTTGACCACGTTGTCGGGCAGCGTAGCATACGGACAGAAGGACGCTGGCTGGGCGACGACTGCTTGCGAGGCCACGAAGCTCAAGACAACCGCCGCAACAACGTGCATAGTGGGAAATTGGATTGTGTTGCATAGGTCTGCCGTTTCATATTGCAGCAGATGATGGACGTCGAAATATACCGTGCAATATGGCATCAAATTCCTTTAACTAGTGTCCTGCATGAAATGTACAGTGTTGCAAATCAACATCGAAGGCTGGTGTTGAGTAAATATGATACCAAATATGTGCGACACTCTAGTTTGGGGAATTTTGTTCGAGACGTCTGTTTCATGTTGCACCATGAAACCGAATGCCCACGATCGAATGGGACATCCTTGAACTCGCTCCCAAAGATTTGGCCTTTGGGTGCGTTTCGACCAACGCGAATATAATACTCGGAGTTCTACGTAGTAGTAACTCGCCGAACGGAATCATGCAATAAGGACCGTTGGACTCACAATATCGATGTAGTAGTATAAAAATCCAGCGTTCGCATTTTGTCACTTGCGTAGCTGACTGCTACAGTGCTGACTAGAGTTCCTTAAGCTTGGAGCGCATCGAATGAGCCAATTGCATGGCTGTGGGGCGGTTCTCAGGATCTAGAGATAGACATTGATTGGCCATCTCCAACACCCACGGAGGACATTCGTTCGTAAACGTCGGTTTGAGCGTCCCACCGACCACCTTGACCATAATAGCCGAGTCTGATATAGAGTTGCCGTTAGTTGGATTTTTCAAATCTTCGTATGGGATGTGGTGCGTGTCAAACTCAGACAAGAGCATGCCTACAAAAAGACCTCATTTAGCATAATAGGAGACGAAAAAAACATACCAAAGGAATAGATATCTGCTGCGACAGTGTATTCGTGGTCTTGGATCACTTCAGGCGCCATCCAACGACAGGTACCGACTCCAGTCGTCATAGTGGATTGCATGTCTTCTTTCGAAATGCCAAAGTCGGTCAACTTGGTTCCCTTGGTCGAATCGAGCAGCACATTGCGGGACTTGAGATCGCGGTGGATGATATTGAGCGAGTGCAAATACACGAGCCCTTCCACGATGTGGTGTATATGCCCATACTTGTCGTGCCAAGTAAACTCGTCGGGGCTGTGTTTGTCCAAATAATCTTTCAAATCTCCCCCGGTCATCAATTCCATGACACATTTCAAATCCGACGGTCGGGTCCACGCCGCGCCAATCAAATTGACAATGTATGGCGAGTCGAATGAACTCAAGAGTTGGATTTCAGCCACAAAGGACTGCAGTTGCAGCAGACTCAGGTTGGCATTGTGTAGTTTCTTGACTGCCACGGGTTCGCCTTGAAACGACGCCAGCCACACATCGGAGAACGCCCCCGACCCCACTTTTCGCTTCAGTACTAGATCGCTCTGGTCCAATCGAACCAACATGAGTGGTTTGACATCCAAGCCTTCTTCTTCCATCGTTGTCAATACCGGGGATTGTGTTTGGTTGTACTGTTCTTGAATCGTAGCTAATTCACGCTGGGCTTTCAAGTGGCGTCGCCTCATGATTAAAAACACAACCAGACTCACAAGCGCCGCCCCGCCAACCGACACACCCACAGCAAACTCGGTGCTCCACCACACAGTTTTCGAAAAACTCAAACGATCTACCACTTTGAGATGAGGAAATATAAAACATGCCAGCGCCTTCTACCTGGTAAAACGCACACTTGGAACGTAACCGAGTTGAAAGCAGGGTCTCGAAATCGCTTGTCTGGCCAGAGTTCTTGTAGTTGTCCGAGTTTAGTTGCACAGCCAGTTGGATTGGCCGTGATGGCAGCGTGGTAATAGTAATATCCGATGCCGTTTTTACCGGATGCTGCTTGCGAGTCTGCGACCGTGGAGTTTGGCTTGAGAGCGACGTTGAGTGCTTTAAAAGTGTCATTATTCATGGTCCAATCACGAAGGGTCACGTTTCGTAAATCCCTATGCAAGGTTTCAACTCGTGAAAACAATCGAATGAGTCTACATTGTCAAAATCGCCGAGTCGAACATGACATTGTGGATCGTCGTGAGGTTGACATTGAATCCAAGATCACTAGTCAAGGTGAAACTATAAAGCCCAGCAATAATACTTACATCATCGTGAGTTGTCGCCAGTCCAAATCGACAAGCTCAGTGAACGCGTTAAATGAAATGTCCCTATTACGCAGTTAGAGTCATCGTCACAAGATCTCAAGGGTACAGGCACTTTAGTCCCGGGTACAGTGAGGGCAAAGCGCGCAGTTCAGAAGTGCTGTTAAGTGAGTTCGCCGATAAATCCCTACAAACCCGTTGGATATACAATTTGAAGCCGAAGCGTACAATCTAGTCAGTGATGGTGGTAGGTTGCTCGGAATGGAATCCAAATCGCAATAATCCAAGACTCTATAATCAAGTCAATTGTCGACACTTTGTACTTTCGTACAGGGCCGTGAGATTGGGTGGCCATATCAGACGTGACGGCAGGTGAAACTTTGTGAAATTCCAAAATGCTCTATGTTGACGTCAGTTAAAAGGAGAGATTAAGCTGAACGCTCACAAGTGGGCCATCGCGGGTGGCAATTCCAGCGTTGATAAATCCACCCTTGCGCCTTTTCCGTCCAATATGAGCTCCCTAAATACAGTGAGAAGACGAACTCCCCTTTCAACACACATGTCCTTGCTTGCTTTTAAGCTCCCCACGGCTTGAAAAGCACCGATGCCACTGGCGTTGACGACTTGGCAGCGTTTGTTGACGATGCAACGCCTTCCCGCCGTCGGACAATAGGACGCGTCCAAGATGTGGACGACGTTGTCGGGCAGTGAAGCATAGGGACAGGGGATATCTGCCTGGCCGAGGACTACTTGCGAGGCCACAAAGCTGAAGACAATGGCCGCAGCAAACAGCATGTGCAAAGGGCAAATTCGATTGTGTTGCGTGGTCG
>VJMH01000155.1:0-10688 GCA_009835185.1 Aphanomyces stellatus
GAAGCCAAGCGTTTATTGGACGCGCAGTTATAAAAGTGGCGCGACGGTGTCACCGTCCTGGGCGGCCAGCCCAACCGCTGACCGACCGAACGCGGCGCAACGATCGAAGGACTCGTGCGAGTCGAGAACGTGCTTCTCGATACGGGCGCCGACGTCAACGTCGTCTCCCGTGGCGTTATGGATGCGCTGGCGTCGAAAAACGCCAAGGTCGTTGTTGAAGTTCAAGACCAGCCGCGCAAGATTTACCCTTATGGCGCCGACGCCAAGCCGCTGGAGATGAAGCGGCGTGCCAAGTTTGGCACCGTGACGCTGGACACGACGTGCGGACCACTCACGCTCCGCGGTCTGCAAGCCTGGATCGACGACACGTCGCCATCGACTGACCTGATCGTGAGTCGACCCGTCATGGAGGTCCTCGGTTACTCCATCGACGATCTACTCGATGGCGCCAGATGCCAACAAGCGGATTGGGATGTTTCCGCCGGGGTCGACAACCCCGCGACCGGCATGTCGCGCGTGCAACGCCTTATGGCTGAAGAACGCGATTCGCGCGAGCCCGAGCTCGCCGATACCGACGGCATGAAATGTGCCACACCGGACGTCGAAATCCCGCCGCCGAGTGACCAAGTTGAAGAACGGCGTCGCGAGAAGCGCGACAAGGTTTTTGGCATCCTTATGGCCAAGGCGATGAGGCCGAGACGCATGGTCTCGCTCCCAGCGACGTGGAGCGGCTGAAAAGCCTGCTGTCCAAGCATGTGGACGTCTTCCGAGAAGATCTGGGTGACGACCCATCTGTCAAGGTCGAGCCGCTCAAGGTGCGCATCAAGCCCAACTCGACGCCGGTCAAGAGCGGCATGCGGCGTCACCCGCCGGCGCACGTGGAATACATGCGCGAGCACGTCGCGGCTCTACAAGCCAACGGCATGGTGTATTTGAACAACCGTTCAACGTGGGCCGCTGCGCCACGCATCGTCCCGAAGAAGGAAGCGGGTTCTCTCCGCATGACGATCGACAGTCGTCCGATCAATGCGTGCACCGACCCGATGCCATGGCCTATGCCAAACCTGGATAGTGCCATGGCGTACCTCGTTGGCACGTCCGTCTACTTCACATTGGACTGGACCAAGGGGTACTGGCAGTTGCCATTGCACCCCGAGTCGCAGGAGTTCTTCTCCTTTATGACTCCCTTCGGCGTGTACACGCCGACCCGTGTGTTGATGGGTCAAACCGACGCAGTCGCATACTGCCAGTCGGTTGTCCATCAATTGTTTGGGGACCTGCTGTTTCGCGGCCTCCTCGCATGGCTCGACGACCTCCTGGGGTCGGCCACAACGGTGGCCAGCCTATTCGACCTCTTGGACCAAGTGCTAACGACGTGCCAGTCGTTCGGGCTGAAGCTCAACCCGACGAAGTGCGACTTCTTTCTCAAGGAAGCCGAGTGGTGCGGCAAGATTATCTCGGCCGCGGGCGTGACGCATTCGCCTCGAAGAATCCAAGGTCTCGTCGACCTGTCGGCGCCGACGACGGCAGCCGACCTACAACAGTTCGTGTGTGCGACGAACTGGATGCGCGCAAGCATCCCCGATTACAACAAGTTGATCGACCCGCTCCGACGTCTTTTAGACAAGCGGCCGGCAGCAGCAAGAAGACTGCCTTGGCGCGTGTCGCGCTCGCCGCAATCGGCTGGTCCGACGACCACGACAAGTGCTTTGACGATGTGAAGCACGCCCTGATGCACGTGGTGCCGTTGTCGCATCCTCGCGACGACATGGAAGTGTGCGTCTTTACCGACGCGAGCGACCGCTTTTGAGGCGCTGTGGCGACTCAAGTGCCAATGGACGACCTGGACAAGCCGCTGGAAGACCAACGGCATGAACCGCTCGCGTTCATCAGCGGCACATTCGCTGGCGCAAGTGCGCGATGGCCTATCGTCGAGAAAGAGGCCTACGCCGTTGTCGAGTCGTGCAAGCGACTCGACTATTTGATCGTGCGACCGAGCGGTTTCCGTCTTTTTACGGACCACCGCAACCTGGTTTACATGTTCAACCCCCTAGGTTCCAACGGGAACCTCGCCAAGTACCAAGCCGACAAGTTGCAGCGATGGGCTTTGGTCATGTCGACCTTCCCATACACCATCGAGTGCCTCCCAGGCGACGTCAACGTCTGGAGCGACCTGTTGAGTCGCTGGGGTTCGACCCCGACGTCATCAAGCGTCGCGCATGTGCGCCGTCTCGTTCACGTGGTGTCGCCTTTACATCTGGCCGACTTCGAGTGGCCGACGGCGACGTCAATTTTGAAGACCCAGAAGTCCTGCGTCGAAGGGGGAGAGGCCACCCCAGCCGGCGTGGCTTGGAACGAAGAACATTCATTTTACATGGATGCGGACGATCGCGTTTGGGTGCCCGACACTGCTGTTGACCTACAGCAACGCTTATGCGTTATCGCCCATCAAGGCGCGGCGGGTCACCGCCGTATTGCCGCGACGACGCAATCGGTCGCCGACAAGTTCGTCTGGGCGACGCTCGCCCAAGCCGTGGACACGTTTGTCCGCGGCTGTTTACACTGCCTGCAAGTCGATGGGGATGTTGTGCCCCGCCCCATGGGTTCTGCGTTGCACGCCGAGAAGCCCAACGAGCTGATCCATTTTGATTGGCTGTCGATGCCGACGACATCGACGGGACTCAAAACCGTCCTCGTTATCAAGGACGACATGAGCGGCTTCGTGCACCTGCACGCCGCTGAGTCAGCCGACTCGACCGCGACGGCGGCGGCCTTGATGGCCTGGTTCACCCTGTACGGGTGCGTTGACACGTGGGTCTCCGACGGTGGATCCCATTTCAAGAACGAAGTTATCGAAAAGATACGCAAGATGGTTGTGCGCATCACCACATCACGACGGCCTACAGTCCATGGGCCAATGGCACCGTTGAAGTGGTCAACCGATTGGTGCTACGGGCTGTGAAGGCCCTCCTCAGCGAGATGAGGTTGAAGGCTGACGAGTGGCATCTCGTCCTCCCATTGGTTCAAGGCGCATTGAACCACCAACCGGCCGACCGACTCGGCGGCGTTGCGCCTGTGACGGCATTCACTGGCCTCCCGGCCAAGACACCTATGTCTGGGTTCGTACACCCGACAACCAAGGAAGTCCACGTCATCGATTTCCTCGACGACGTTCGTCGTGAGCGTATGGAAGAGCTCGCAGCGTCGCTGCTCGATTTGCATCGTGACGTGGCCGCCAGAAGCGACAAGCTCCGACAGCAAGCGCGAGGCCGTCGCGACAAGAAGAAGAATGTACAGTTTGCCAACTTTACGGTTGGTGACTATGTACTAGTCGGATCGGTGATCCAACGGCCGAACAAGCTGGCGCTGCAGTGGCGCGGACCAAATCAAGTTGTCCGCGTGGTTACTGACCACGTCATGGAGACGCAACAGTTGGTGCCTCCCTACGCTGTCTCAACGCATCACGCGTGTCGTCTCAAGATGTACCGAGACGCGAGTCTCGAGGTCACGGAAGACCTCGTGGGTCAAATCGCCCACGGCGATGGTGGTTTCCACGTCGAGCGCCTCAAAAAGGTGCGCTGTGTGGACGGCGAATTTCAAGTCCAAGTCAAGTGGATGGGACTCGAAGAGGACGAAATGTCCTGGGAAATGGCCAAGAACCTTCTCGACGACATCCCAGTCGTTTTTGTGAAGTGGTGCAAGAGCCATGTCAAGGTCAAGCACGTGTCTGCCATGATGAAGAGCCTAGGCCTCCTTTAGGAGGGGAAGTGTTCTGCTGAGCAGAGCAGCTTGGGTCGCCCATGGGTTTAACCCGCTGCATGTACCACGGTCCGTCGACCGTCGTGTGCACGCGTGTAGGAAACCTAGCTGAGTAGAAGTGGGAAACCTTAGCGAATGGTAGTCAGAAGGGGCCACGCGTCGTAGCTTAAGTCTGAATGTGGGTTTTTTTGAATTGAAGCTGCAGGCCTCACGTCGAGGGCCTTCTGCCGAAAGCGGGAGTGCAGTTCATACATTTGTGTCACGTTGTTGAGCAACACACGAGAAGTACCTTCAATTTGAGTATGGGGTTTGACGCGTTCGTAAGATCGTCGGCCTTTTCATTTTGCAATTGGTTCATCATCTTCAGAGTCTTCTGACATGTATGTTTGTAACCTTGTACGTTTACGATCATGACTCATGACACTCTACAAATTAGAATACATCGCTCATACAATTGAATTGTGCATGAAATTGATCACCTCGTGTGCAAGTGTCATTTTCGCCTTCCCCAACTTGGTTGCAGATTCTGCCGACTGTTGCGGTTGTATTGATGCGCTTGCTTGAATGTACTGCCCCATGCCGTCCAATATTGGAGCACTGTGACTTGTTGGAACATGACTGCCTAGAGAAATGGTGGCTTTATCATGTTCGACTTTCTTGAATGCGGATCGAATAAATTGAGCATTCGGGGGCATATTGGGTAGAATGGGAGTAGATTGAATGCTGAATTTTGGCTTGGGAAGTGCTGAGGGATCTGGCGGGGTGCCGTGAGTCCGAGAAGCCAGGAGCGGCAACAATTGGCCAATAAGGTCTTCCAATTTCCCCATGCGTATTTTCATGTCATATATCTAATATAAAACGTAATGTGAAATCTTTGCTGGCCATTATCTGCTGAATGATCAAAACGTTCATGTTTCCTGCCACGGGAAAACTGTGACTGTGATCAGAGGTCTATGATTCGAGATAACAACGTCGATTGTTCGTGGATGTACTAACCTCGTGGACAACGTTGACGAGTCCGTCGTGCATTTCAAACTTCCCACATGCAAAACATGGGGGAATAGTGGGGAACAGCGATGGTGTTGACATTGCTGGACATTTACCCGTCTTTTTACCTGCGTCGCTACGATAACCCGCCAAAAATGAGAGGCATATTCACTGCTTGAGTACGCTGCCAGACTTTTCTTCACGTCATCGTAGCTCTTGAAAGTGTAGCGCTTGCTCAAGCCATTTCATTTCGTGCACACCACTCTACGAAGGACATTCGTTTGGCCGTTGAAAAGCAACTATGTGGTGTTCGTGCTATTACGTACCGAGACCATTCACGCATTTTGAATCTTCGAAATTCGATATTATTCTCGTCACCACGAATCACGTAGCACACATTTATAGCTTTTGATAAGCTCTGACCTAGTGCACTCGCTTTTTGCTACAAAAGAACTATCCCGCATAACCACAAATCACGTAGCATACATTTATAGCTTCCTATCAGCTTTTACGTGATGGGGATAGAGTACGTAGCATACATTTATAGTTTCTACCCAGCTCTTCAACAGTAAAGATCAATTTGACAATCGACCGCCCATTGCTTACCGACGTAATTGCGCACGACTGGGGGCCCAAGGACGTACTTGGCTTTAGCTCTCTTGCTCGCCAAAATCCACGGCTCACGGAACGCCGCGTGAAGAGCTGCGCTTCCGCCATGGACGCGCCGTCCCAATGGCAAAATTCGCGGATACCTTTGGTCGACGGAACGTGCAGCGACGTCGCGTCGACATACTATTAATAGTCTACGCTCGAAATGAAGGAGCTCAAACACGGGCTTCATGGAGCGGTATAACACAAAGTGGTACTTGCTTAATAATGCCCAACTAAGGCCAGGTCCCCATGACCGTGGGTGCATGCTTCACGTGCACGCTCGGTGAAGAAAAGTGCAACATGATTATTGACAGGCTAATGTAATCGATTTCGACGATTCCCTCTTTCGAGAAATGCTGGATCTTCTACACCACATACACAAAATAGGGTTACAAGACGTTGTGGGGCTTTTTCCATTCCCGGTAAAGTCACGCCAATGACTCCAGCCACTGCTACAACATGGGAGCATATGTCATTGCGCTTCCATACTTGGCAATCGCTGTGAAACAAATGTGGCTGAGCAACATGACGCACAATCCATCCATCTTGAGGTTGTTCGTATCGCTCAAGACGCCTGATACTACTCTGGTCCCGAATGTTTGCAATGGTCTCGTATCGTTCAAGACGCCTGATACTACTCTGGTCCCGAATGTTTGCAATGGTCTCCTTTCTATTGGTGGATTTTCATCGGTATTTCTCTGTTACCCAATCAGAGTAGTCTATTCGAAAGCGCGGTCTCTCTGCTTTGATTCGCTGTATTTTGGGCCCAAAACTTCGCGGGCAATGCAGAGAAATTCGTGTTTGAATTTGCTGGGTCGGGAAATTTAGGGAGCGAGAGACCCGGTATTCATTTATTTTGCAATTGGACATGCCCCGACGAAGCCCAGTCTTTTATGACATCCTCCACCTCACCCACAATAACTTCAGCGCCCGTCCCGACGTCTACGTCGACGTCGGGACGTCGTGGAAACTTGACTCCGGCCGAGAGGTGGCTTCGAAATGCTGTTGCGGGCGGCGTGCTTCCGTACGGGGCATGCGTAGACACGGCACGTCACTTTGGAGTGCACCCGACGACGCTGTGGCGCTTGTGGGTCCGCGCACGCGCATCGCTTTTGCGTGGTTGTGCCGTAGCCGACGTTGTCTCGAAAATCAAGGGTATATCCTCTTAAATTCCATATTTGTCCATATGTATTCTCAGAGGATGTACTTTTATAGGAAATTCTGGCCGACCGAAACTCCGATCGGCCAATGAAATCGAAGTCATGATCAAGTCGGTCGACCAACACGACCGCCAGACTCTTCGCTCTCTCGCGGCATGCATTCCTGTCTCAAAGACTGCGATCATCAAGCACATGAAGAAGACGAAGAAGTTGCGAGCGCGCTCCAGTTGGCTAAAGCCCTTTCTCACGCCTGTCAACATCAAGGAACGGCTCAAGTTTGCCATGAGCTTCCTTCGGCCACGGTCGAATGGGAACCACTGCTTTGTCAATATGTTCGACTATGTCCATGTTGATGAAAAGTAGTTTTATCTGACCAAGGCGAAAAAGAAGTTCTACGTCTACGACGACGAAGAAGTGGCACTTCGATCATGCAAATCCAAGCGGTTCATAACAAAATTATGTTCCTAGCTGCCGTTTCTCGCCCACGTTTTGACATCAACATGAAATGCATCTTCGACGGCAAGATTGGCGTCTGGCCGTTTGTCGAGCAATCATCCGCGGCAAGATCGAGCAAGAACCGCCCAAAAGGAACGATGTTGACGACAACGGTGTCGGTCGATTCGGAGGTTTACACCAACATGATTGTCGATCATGTGATTCCAGCAATCAAGTCCAAGATGCCACGGTGCACGCAACGACGGGGCGTGATTATCCAGCAAGACAACGCAACTCCCCATCGTTGTGTCTCAACGGAGATGCTCAAGGCTAGTCGCATCCATGGTGTCAAAGTCTCGAACCAGCCGCCGAACAGCCCCGACTTTAACGTCTTAGACTTAGGATTCTTTAACTCTATTCAAAGTCTCCAGCACCAAAAAATGACTCAAACTGTTGAGGATCTAATTGGGGCTGTTGAAAATGCGTTCCATGAAATGCCTGCTGATACCTTGGCGAGGACATTTGTCTCACTACAATCGGCCATGGTGAAGTCTATTGAACTTCATGGGATGCGTGACTATAAGCTCTCCCACTTGAAGAAGACCGGATCTGTTGTTGGACTATCCAAAACAAGCCTTGAGTGCCCCATTGCGATGTACACGGACGCCATCAACAACTTGAATTCCCTAGACTAAGTTGGAGTAATTCTATACATTTATGTCATTATATTTTCAAACCGATTTGCAAACTTTTGGGACCAGAGTAGTACTTCTTGGAATTGGAAATTTTGCTTTGACGCCCGGTGAATATCAACACCTTCGAATTCATCCTCGTCGTTCATATTGTCAAAGTAAGGATGCGCTCCATGTAGCACTTGCTAGTAGCCACGAGCATTTGCGCGAATGTTGAAAACTTGTTTCTCGCCAGCATCTTGCAGTAGCGCTTAAGTCGTTTGCCAACAAATGGGGCTTCTTGCCAAGGGATGGATTTTCGTGACTCGAAGCGCAACAAATAAGAGAGCTCTTGAATCAGGTGAGGAACATGTAGTTTCTGGTTATTAATGGCCTACACAGTTGTTGGGTATATTGAGAGAGGAAATTTTATTTACATTTTTCAAGTCGCCATTGATATGCTCGTTGGGATTATTCGTCGAAGACGAACCGTGGTCACTGTGACAAACTTGCCATTTCCAAAAAGGGCTTGTGTCGTTGTTATGACCATTGTGGCGTCGTGGTGGAAGCCAGAAGCCGTAGAATAGTTTCGAAATATAGTCAATGCATCCGAACGACTCCAGCGTTCGTAGACTTCATCCATGCGGTCAAACAGATCTTCAAGGCCTTCGGATAGATGCAAAAGGTAGATGTCGAACGTTACGCGGTCACTCCTCCCATGAAAGAGCCGCCTTTTTCTTGAAGCACTATTCAAAGATGAGATAACTGATGCTTACCGCTTGAAGTACGTTGAAAAAGCACATGAGGCACTCAATTTTTGGATCGAAATTCCCAATGGAAACAGCAACATGTTGAGCGCGATCCGCATCACCTATAAGCAGTTGCGGTTCCCTAATGTATTGAAATTCTTGGCGAAAAAGACCCTTCATTGATTCCAAGAGCCACATAGCATCTTCATTTGTTCTCTGTGAAGTCACACAAACACACATCAAATGAAAATCACCGGCCATGTCTGAATAGCCAAATATGAATTCAGGGTATCCCGACTTGTTTGTTTGGAATGTTGTGTCGATGTGATGGACAACACGATGGTCTGGATGTGATTGAACTACATCGATATATCTTCGCAATATGTCGTGAGTGGTTAGACCTAGACATAGTGGTAAACATTGTTCAGATGCTCTTCATCCCCAAGCGAAGAGCAAAAAGACCACCATTCCCAAGATGTGGACGATTATTCTGTTGAGGGACTCCGAAAACGAACGGTTTGTGAACGTCCAAATCATCGCGAGCCTCGGGCAGTTGCCATAGCATGAGCTCCTCATCAACAACTTGTACAGTATTGCGATGACGCATTTCATGAGTTTGAATTCGTCCAGTTGCTCGACGTATCTTTCCTTCGACAAGTCAGGTTATATATGTTTGAACATCATACGTGGTCTTGGAGAAGGCACGTCACCATAGCCCCCCCTCTCAAGTCGAGAGAGTAACATTCGACACAGGTTTTTTGGGACTTCTTGCCATCTTCGATGATCCATTCACGGAGTGAATTTGTCATAGCCTCCGTCACCTAAAGTCAATTGACTTTAGGTGACGGAGGCTATGACAAATGATTTAAGCCAAGCATTCAATTACGTCGGTACCTTGACTGGATGCGGCGATCTCTCGTCTGCATGTCCGTTTGCAACGAGTAGGTGTTGACCACACAAGTACGCTTTGGACATCGAATTCTTGGAGCAAGTTGTAATGCAGTACGCGGCTTGACATCGTGGCCCGTCATATGCTTGACCATGGATAACAGGATGACATCTTGAACTGACGCAGCTTGTGTATTGCAGTTCATTGTGTGCTTGTCGAAAAAGGCTACGTCGTCAACATCATCATGAGAGTGGTTACAAACAACCGTTTGTCCGTGGGTTTTTGAAAATTTTGGCAGGCCGTATAGGTACAACCCCAAGTCATCGTCCATAAGCGTAACCAAGTGATGAAAATTTCGTTGAGCCATTGGTCGTCAATTGAGGAATGACGAGAGCTTCGCTTCAATAGAGTATTGATATATTTACACTTGAACACCAAGCGTGATCAGTGATAATAAAGTTAAAAAGGTTATACTCCCCATATTGACATGTTGGCCCCGCTTATATATTGGATTGAAATGGGCGTCATTAGTTCCGCACAGAAATGGGATCGTAATGGACGTCATTGCCCGTTTGATGGATTCAACGAACAACTTTAAAAATAGACTGTTAGGCACCATCAGTTTCAAATTCTCAGCGTTAATGAATCCATTCGCAACTTAAAAGTAGGCAAAAACGGGTTCAAGAAAGACGTGTTATCCGACATAAATAAATTGAAAGGATACCATATCTGCATGTGTACATATATATTTTCAATGTAGATATAAATAGATTCAATGAATCCAGATCCTCATTTACATGTAGAAGTGTCTAAAGTTGCATTTTCACTGCGAAATTCCCTTTGCCACAACGACGACCAATGTCCACTGCTTAACAACCTACAGACAACGATGGAAACACTCGACACTGTGGTACATCGACTTATATGGAAATTTGTATGCTGTGTCATTTGTATTTTACTTCCTCTGCCCCACAATACTTTTAACAAATGCCTTTTCGTCGACCCCAAAAATTCATATCTATTCGCAATTTGATGCAGGATATCGTATTTTAAAGCCCATAAAAAACTACAGGAGACGTTCATTGGCTGTCAAGGACTTCAATTGAATTCACGCGCTCAATATCGACATTGCATTTCAACCACCCGAATATTATTGCTCCACATACTCAAACCATAACATTTTTGAATTTGCCGCCATGGACAACCAAGCCGAACGCACAAGACGAGAGCTCTCGAGCGCTAAGAAAGTTAAGATCATTCAACTGCTCCAACCCTTCCTCCGCGGGGGCAAGCTGGCCCATGGCGCACTGAGCAGAACTGCTCAGCAGCTCAACATTACCCGTCAAACCGTGGCCCACGTTTGGCGTCTGTTCTGCAACCGAGGAAC
>VJMH01000155.1:10708-24337 GCA_009835185.1 Aphanomyces stellatus
ACCTTCAAAATTTGTTGTTCAATTCGGTGTTGCGATTCTTTCACCCGTCGTGTCTTGCCGCGGGGAGTTGTTGGGGCCTTCAACCGTCCGATCGGAGTCCTCTGCACGGACTTCGCTCGTGCATTTGTTTGGGTTGACAGTATGTGTCCTTGTGAACGCAAGTCGACATCTTTGAGGCTCATCTATGGTTTCCAGGCGAATGCTGCGCTGCATCGCCCCGCCGTGACCGCCTAAACCAAACAAGATTTTGAGATTCCATGCATCAAGAGATAGAGAGAGCCACGGCGAAGGGTACCTGTGAACCGACGCTTTGCCTTATCATTCCAATACATGTCCTCGAGGGTGCAACCATTTACAAATGTAAATAGTTACACACTAATGCAGGCAGGCGCTTTAGTCAGGTCCTACAAAAGAAACCACACTGTCTTTACGAAAATAAACAATTTCAACGTACGATAGTGACGTTTGGCTCGTTCAGTCGAGAGCTTGATGCATGGTGACGACTACCGTATATGCACATTGACAAGGTCTTGAGAGGACTTGTTGCTTGCGGCGTCGATGGCGTCCCATTTACGTGGACAGCGCTAATGACTCCAACGGGAGGTTGTAAGAACATACCAACTTGACGGCTAGTCGGGCTCGACGGGGTGGTTGGGAATGTAAATGGGGTGCATGCGACCCGACAGTCGGGGACTCTGTCGTCGTCGCGACCGCAGTTGTAATAGCCTGTGGAAATGCCAAGCGAACGAGTATCCTATACACGCAAGGTTGATGGTCATCTTATTATGATGACGAGAGACGTACGGCCGAGGTTGGGATGTGGCACGATGATGAATGAAGCACGAGAGTGGCGTTGGCATAGTCGATCTTACCGGCTGTGGCGACAAAGGACTCGGGAGCGCGCCGCCTCATGAGCAGTGCGCGCGACGCAGTTCAGATGACAAAGTAGGTATATCGCTGGCTGTTTCAAGCGTCGCCGTATGTGGTAGACCACGAGACCAACTTTGACGTTCAATGGCACCAGCTCACTGCACTTGCCGCCACCGTCGTGCAATTGTAGTCCATTTGTGGCACTTTTCTTCGATGATTCGGGAGAACGATATGCGGGCTTTCAATTCTCGCGGCTCGAAACGAACGGTAGCAACAGCGCCGTCGGTCGTCCGTCGCACTTGCGCTTTCATGTCCATTTCGTTGGCTCGACAAAGTTCGGTTGACAAGAAACTTAAGGTCTTGGGTCGCACGCAAGTCATCTTGTCAGAGCCATCTTGTCCGTCTGAAATGGATTGTTCCACGTAGAGCGCGGCGAAGAAACCAGACTCTTGTCACCGAAATATCGTTTCAGTTTGTCGCACCTGGATTGGATTGGTCAAAATGACACGCTCGAAATACCGCATTTCCTGCTCGGAAATATTGGTGGCACTGGGGGACGTTGCGATGTGCTCACATGGTGGAATATATCATAGGGACTCGGTCCACCAAGTGCAGGAAAGTGCGCGTCGTCTAAGACACTTTGAAGGGGTACTTGAACCAACATCTTGGGCGTCATACGTATGCAACGTTTCAAACCACCGGTTATGGTCCTGCATACACTAAGTTCGACTCGTCCGAGTTTCACCAAACTTCCCAACACGGACTTCGGCGAAGGCGGTGTGTGCACAACCCCCAAGGGAGGATGCGCAGCCCACGTCAAAACAATGCAACCCAAGAGCCGCAATGAACTTATCCCGCGAACGATACACCAAACGGGTTCCTTGGGGTGCAAAGTAGCCCGCCGAGAGGACGAGGAGGGAGTTCCAACCCATCTCATGCAACACCTCGAGGAACGCCCTCCAAGATGACCTCACGCGCCTCCAGGGACACATTTGCGAGATCAAATCGTCTGCGATCAAACTTTGCCCGACACGCACGATGTCAATCTCCGAAAAAAACGGATGGCTTCAATCAAGCATGTCAACACGCGCACCACCAACGACCGCCGACGCGCGGGTGAATGTGCTGTTGATCGACGAGATGAAGGCGCTACCGCGAATGAAGCAACGCTTGGTAGACTTATCATGGAGTTAGTGCGTCTGACATGTATGGTCCTCTAGGTGGTGACGTCGACGATGGCCGAGGGGGAAGCGTTTGGCGTTTGTGCATGCCGGCGACTGCACCGGACCACGCCATTCACTGGATCCACAAACGTGAAAGCAACCGCACGAAGCGCGTGTGCCTGCGCAGTAGCCTTCCTCCGGTCGGTGCATCCGTCGCCGACGACAATATCCACCGCGCCGTGCATGCGAAGTGAACGGGGAATGCCATCATTGACGTCGTCAAGCGGGGACGCTTTTGTGTGCCACGCGCATAGCTGTTTCGGAACATGACAGATCCTTGACGCGCGATGCCATCGTGAATTGTTGTGGTACCTATCACAAGGGATGTTGCACAGTCAAATTTACATCGCGATTAGGAACGACGTTGCGCTGTTGCCATACCACAAAACCGACGCGTGCGTCTTGACCAGTGTCTGGCGTATCAAATTTGGGCAGTTGGTCTCACCCGAAGACAATGTAATGGACGACGTGAAAGCGACCACGCGGTCCAAGGCTCGAGCACACGCGGCGACCGGCCGTCCAAGGTTTGATTTTGCTGAATGCTGTGGCACAACATTGGCGTCGCCCGACAATTCAATTATTCTCCTCACAATTCTCATGGAACTAATGCAAGATTTCGAAGTATGTGTCATCCGTGCATATAACGACGTGATCGAACAACATGAGCAATTTCGAGGAGGGGTGGCGCTTCGACCCCCTCCAAGCATATTTAAGAATGTTAAATACATAAACTTTTCCCGGAACTCCTTGTAATAGAACGAGAGGGGTACGAATGTTGAGGAGTTCACAAAATACATTTTGCTGGCAGGAGGAGCTATGATAGATCTTGTCGATCGGTTGTGCCTCACATGGATCATGATGATGTATATATCAACTGGATCGATAAACTCATTCAAGTAACTATTTTCATATTCCTTGTCACAGCTCATCCCGCGGCGCTTCTGGCGCTTGGGCGATCGTATGTTTCTATTTCATCCTATATTTCTCTTTTGTCAAACAGATCGCCCACATAGCTCGAATGTTTTTTAAGGACCCCATACACGCCTCGGGGGTCTTTTTTTCACGAGCACCCTTTGTACATATTTACACAACGGTGAAATGCATCTAAGTTTCGACAATGGACGTCATCCCTCCTCGCACTTGCTTGTGTCGCTCAATCGCGTCATTCACGGCCCGTTTAAAAGGTTCTTCAATGAATTTGCTTCGCGCGAGGTAGATATGCAAATTGCCAAGTGTGACGACGTGCGGCGCGGCCGGCGACGCCAAATGTTGCGCCATCGCATGCGGCGAGATCGACCCTTGGACGGACGGACGCTGTGCAATCGACGCCGACGCAAGAAGAGCCGAGACATCGTCCAGTTCGTCGGTCTCGGTGGAGGCCAACCGCCCCAAGTTGATGCGCCAGACTATCGTCGAGACACACGCGTCGGCTTCGTGGCCTGGCAGCGGTGCTATTTCATTCCTAAGGCAGATGCGACTTGGCTACAGCATCTTTGGCTTACCATGCCGTCACGTCTTCGACGAGGTCGCCGTCCGCATGGGTTGTCCACAGCGGGTCTCCCAAAACAGAGCGCGCGACAATGACATCGCGCGTCAACGACTTGTGATATTTCGACAAGAGATGCGCGTGGCACGGTGTGTGGTGGCGCCGATCGCATGCGTGGATGCACACCGTGCGATCGTCGATTCTCTCGAAGGACTAGACACCACGATATGAGTTGTCCGTGGCGGTAGCAATAAATTCGCACTTGCTCAATGGACTTGTCCATCGAAGTAATGTCTCCCACCACGGCTCGCCACGTAGCCGCGCTGACATCTCGAAAGGGCGCAGCCAGCGTCACGCGCTCGACTACTTCGAAGAAGACATTTCCCGTCGCTTGCGGTACAATCGCAGCGCGGTGGACATCGTCGTCGAAGGCGGAGCCACCGATCGGAGGAAGGCCACTGCGCAGACACACGTGCTTCGTGCGATTGATTTCTCGATCGAGGATCCAGTGGATGGCGCGGTTACGGTCAGGTGCAGTCGCCGGCAGCACAAACGCTTCCCAGTCGGCCACGGACGACGTCGTGGCCTAGAAAACCATGCATATGTCAGACGCACCAGCATTGCTCCTTGACCCACATACCAATCGCCGCTTCTTGCGCAGGAGTGCCTCCATCTCGTCAATGAACTGCGCGTTGGATGCGACTGCTCCTCGCAGTTCGTTGTTGTCGCTCGTCGCTTTGACCAGCTCCGCACGCTCATTCGTGGCCATCCGTTCCCAGATTGACATTTTGCGTGTTGGGCACACTCGAATCTCGCAGATCTGTCCCTGGAGCCGCGTGAGTTCTGCTTGGAGGGCCTCGAGCTCGAGGCGTTGCTTGAGATGGGTTGGAATCCGTCCCTTCAACCACGCGGCAGGTTGTTTTGCGCCCCGAGGAACCCGATTTGCAGCGGATGAGGAGAGAGGTTGCGTAGGTTGATTGGCGTCGGGATGTGTCCGTTGCGGCTCTTGGTTTGCTTCGTTATCTGGTGGGTCGCAATCCTCGCCGAGGAAGAGGCGCACGCCTTCGTCAAAGTCCCAGGACTCGCTGTTGTCTTGGGCCGCCATCTTGGGTTTGTAAATCTGACAACTGCCATCAAACGTGGAAGATTTATAGCAAGGACTAAGAGTGTGTGTTTGGAACGTTTTTCCCAAACAAAATATCACCATGTCCAGCAAGCTCGCAGTCGAACACACACAAAGCAACTGCAAGGCTTGGGCATGCATAGCGACGCACGTTTGTGTTATCGTGATGTGGTGATCGATGTATTTCAACTTGTTGCAGCTCGACAACTCACAGTCAATCGCATATAGACCCGACTGCCAAGAACCACTGAAAAAAACAACGTTCCGAACATGTTCGATACCTATTTTTTTCGAAATAATCATCTTTGACGTTGTCGCTCAAGTTCAGTCTGGGGTTGTGTCAGCATGAGGCAAGGTGGTCGTGTCGTAATGACTCAACAGTGCCAATTCACGAATGGAAAGGCTGGCAGCGGCCATGCGGTGGCTGAGACGCTGCCCGAAAACTTGTTGGTCCAACGACAGTCCGTGGCTAGCATGCTGTCATCAATATGGTACCTCGAGCAACGCGATACAAAATTGCATATACATGTCCTCGAAAATCGAAGACATGCCACGTGAGTACGATGTCCACATCCAACAATACCACCAAAAGCAACCAAAGCGAGAAAATTCGAAGTGGGGTTACAGGAGGTGGCGTTTCGGGGTGCAATGGCAACTTTCAATATCTATGGGGTCGGCGCTGCCCTCGTAGGTGGAAAGATATAGAGATGCCTGACGTCCGTGTTGGTGGGTGCTTTACCTTCACAGCCACCCCAAAGCTGCACTGAAAAGAAGTCCACCAAATTCAGTTTCACAATACGAATATTCGAATCGATGCGGCGAGGCATGCTAATCTTCGTTGGCTACAACAACGACAACCTCAGACCTCCTCGCACGATACGAGGCTGAATTCAACAGCTCGAACTGAGACCACCTTGACATGTTGACGATTGCTGTCATTAACTTGTCGAATCGCCAGCCCGAACTGCTACATCTACATTCCCTTGTACATAACATTCTGCAATACTTTTTGATGACCATTATTTCACTTGTCCTGAAGGCTTTGTTGGTGTTCGAGATGAAATTCTATCGGCCGCGACATCAAGCCGCGATCGGAGGTACCTTTAGCATTCTAATTCCCCATAAAGCTCACGCTGTTGTATTTGCTTGGTAGACGATACAATGTGCTACTTGAGATTACATCATGGTCTCTCTAAGACTCATGGGTTGTCCTTTGTGCGAGTTGCTACCTTGTCGTAACCTAACCCCACACAAAGGTTTCGTAAACATGTTCACAGATCCAGAAAATGCCAGCTTACGGATGACACCCCATTCCATATTGTGAGGGATTGGAGCCAAATACTTGTTTTGAATGGCCACCATGCCCTGAAACGACTCCACCAGTAACCCCACTTCAAAATTTTAGTTCCGGTTGCTGGTATTGTTGGATGTGGACATTGTGTGGCATGTCTTCGATTTTTGAGGACATGTACATGCTCTCGTGTCGCGATGCTCGAGGTCTTGATGGCAGCATGCTAATCTCCGCAAGTCGTTGAACCAACGAGTTTTCGGGCAGAGTCTCAGCCACCACATAGCCGTTGCTAGCCTATTAACCAGTGATTGGGCTCTGTTGAGGCATCGCGGCAGACCACCCTGCCTTTGGCTGACAGTCCTAGACCAACCTTCGTCGACAACGTCACGTTGCGAAGAAGATTCGCAAGTGTCGTATCCGACCATGTTAGGAACGATTGTTTTTCAGTCGCCCTGAATCGCCCTGGCAGTCGTGGCTACATGCGATCGCCTGCGAGTTGTCGAGGCTTGCCACGTCAGGGTCCCCTTGGGCGTGGGTCGTTCACAGTGCCCCTCCCCAAGCTTCAACCAGTCGGCTAACATCAAGGTCAGATCAAGGAGCTGAACTCGATTAGATCGGAATCGTCCAAACGCAGCCTCTGTATTCTTGCTTGGCGGGACAATGGTCTTGTGATTTCTCTTGCACGGCTCATGCTCCCGGCTCTAACGTGAAACAATGGGGACGACCCTAGGAGGTTAATAAATATGCATACTGGTATACCCGTGGCATCGGAGTCGACTTCACCTTGTCAGCTTGCCCCACAGGTGTATAAATATTGAAAAGAAGTTCGCCATGTGCAGTTTCGCACGACGAATATTTGAATCGGGCCATGGGGAGCTGTGAACAATGAACGAAGTCGCACTCTTGCCACATCAGACGACAATCTGGCGCATCAATTTGGTGGGGCGATTGGCCAGCGACTTGAACAAAGTCTCGGCTCGGTCGCGCAAAGCCCGTCCTTCCAAGGTTCGATCTCGCCGAATGTGATATACCAATTTTAATATTCGTCGCCACTCAACCCTTTGCAGATCATCGAGTATCGCAAAAAATTTAGTTCAATACTAGTACGCAGTTTCGAGAACTTGGTCGATTCGTTGGCTCCAATATTGTTAACTCCTCACTCATATGGGGACCTCCACACAACCATGTATTTCAACTACTTCACGAACGCCATGCCCTCTCGCTCTTGCTTGTGTCGCTCGATCACGTCAATCACGGCGCGTCTAAAGGGCTCTTCAATGGATTTGCTTCTCGCGAGGTAGATATGCAAATTGCCAAGTGTGACGACGTGCGGCGCGGCCGGCGACGCCAAATGTTGCGCCATCGCATGCGGCGAGATCGACCCTTGGACAGGCGGACGCTGCGCAATCGACGCCGACGCAAAGAGCGCCGAAATGTCGTCCAGTTCATCTGTCGTAGACGAAGCCAACCGCCCCAAGTTGATGCGCCAGACTATCGTCAAGACACACGCGTCGGCTTCGTGGCCTGGCAGCGGTGCTATTTCATTCCTAAGGCAGATGCGACTTGGCTACAGTGTCTTTGGCTTACCATGCCGTCACGTCTTCGACGAGGTCGCCGTCCGCATGGGTTGTCCACAGCGGGTCTCCCAAAACAGAGCGCAAGACAATGACATCGCGCGTCAACGACTTGTGATATTTCGACAAGAGATGCGCGTGGCACGGTGTGTGGTGGCGCCGATCGCATGCGTGGATGTACATCGTGCGATCGTCGATTTTTTCAAACGACTAGACACCACGACATGAGATATCGATGACGTTTGAAATGAGTTCGCACTTGTTGGACAGAGTTGTCCATCGAGGTCTCGACCCCAGTAACTACACTCCATGCGGCCGCGCTGACATCTCGAAACGGAGCCGCCAGTGTCACGCGCTCGACGACTTCGAAGTAGACATTTCCCGTCGCTTGCGGTACAAGCACAGCGCGGTGGACATCGTCGTCGAAGGCGGAGCCACCGATCGGAGGAAGGCCACTACGCAGACACACGTGCTTTATGCGGTTGATTTCTCGATCGAGGATCCAGTGGATGGCGCGGTTACGGTCAGGTGCAGTCGCCGGCAGCACAAACGCTTCCCAGTCGGCCACGGACGACGTCGTGACCTAGAAAACCATGCATATATCAGACGCACCAGCATTGCTTCTTGACCCACATACCAATCGCCGCTTCTTGCGCAGGAGTGCCTCCATCTCGTCAATGAACTGCGCATTGGATGCGACTGCTCCTCGCAGTTCGTTGTTGTCGCTCGTCGCTTTGACCAGCTCCGCACGCTCATTCGTGGCCATCCGTTCCCAGATTGACATTTTGCGTGTTGGGCACACTCGAATCTCGCAGATCTGTCCCTGGAGCCGCGTGAGTTCTTCTTGGAGGGCCTCGAGCTCGAGGCGTTGCTTGAGATGGGTTGGAATCCGTCCTCTCTTCCACGCCACGGGCTTCTTCGCGCTCCGAGGAGCCCGATTGGCATCGGATGAGGAGAGAGGTTGAGTAGGTTGATTGGTTTCGGGATGTGTCCGTTGCGGCTCTTGGTTTGCTTCGTTATCTGGTGGGTCGCAATCCTCGCCGAGGAAGAGGCGCACGCCTTCGTCAAAGTCCCAGGACTCCCTGTTGTCTTGGGCCGCCATCTTGGGTTGTGTAAATCTGACAACTACCAAGGTTTATTTATGCACGGACTATAAAAAGTAGGTTTGGAATCTCCGTCCCGAACAAAATATATCACCGTGCATATTGTCCAGCGAACTCGTAGTCGAACACACACGAAACAATTGCAAGGCTTGGGCATGCATAGCGACGCACGTTTGTGTTATCGTGATGTGGAGATCGACATATTTGAACTTGTTGCAGCTCGACAACTCACAGTCATTGGCTAGCATCCCGACTGCAGGACCATTTAGGGCGACACCGAAAAATATCGTCGTTCCGAACATGTTCGATACCGAGTTTTTGGGTGCGACGAAATTCTTTGCAATGTGACGTTGAGGACAAACGTCTGTCTGAGACTGTGTCAGCCAAAGGCAGGGTGGTCTGCTGCGATGCCTCAACAGAGCCAATTCACTGGTTAATTAATAGTGTGTCTGAAGTAGCTTTTCGGAACAAATCGGCATGACGTCCATCCTGCGGAGCGGTCCCATCTTCGAGGGGAAGGAGACTCATACGCGCGCTTCTATGCACATACCAGACTCAATCGCGTGAAGCGCGCAAGACTTGCCATGGCGTGTGAGGAAAAAAACTAACTTCAAGTCAGAAGAAAGATTAAAAATGATTGACTTTAAGTCAAATTTTGCTCTTTGGAAAATAGTGCAAAGGCATCCGTATGAAAAGTCTTCGATGGTTCTTCGACTTGATTCTGAGGCAAAACAATTGATTTTTTGCTCATCCTAAAAAACGAAGAAAATGATCCCTGGACGGGACTTGAACGCGGTCACCTTGCCAAACGTTTCACTCCAAATAATCACACTAACGTGCCTATACATATTTGACATTTTACACGTATATATAATCAATGGACTCGCAGGTTTAGTCCTTGAAGCCATCAGCGTCGGAGAACTGCCGCACGTGTTTTAGTAATATTCGTCGTACGGGTTGACGCCTAAAGTAAGATTTACTTCGAATCATTTGTGAGAAGATTACCTTCACGTGGTTTTCGGATGACATTCACCGGTGGATCGAATGCTCCGTGCGCTCGCGGACGGGCCTTTAAAAATGTATAATTCTGTAACCACACGAAAGTCATCCGTCAGTTCAGTGCCACGCAAAAGTCATCGAAAGAAAGAGTCACGTGCGTTCAATCCCCATTATAATACTAGGCAAATCCCATGATCGTCCAATTATTCATGCAGGATCGTCCATTTTGGCACAGAGAAATATTTTTATTCTAGGATCGTCCAACCTCCTGTCAATGGCTGAAAGAGGCCATTTAAAAGCCAATCGAGTGTGAGTCACAACTTACACAACCCACATCATCATCTCAGGAACAAACAGAGGAGCTGCTCTTTTCACCAATGACACGATGTTGGACGATCCAAGAATAAGAATATTTCTCTGTGCCGAAAATGGATGATCCTGGGAAAATGCATGATAATTGGACGATCATGGGATTTACCCCAATAATATCATCAAATTCAGTCCATATATCCCAAATACCGGTTAAATACAAAACATTTACTTCCTCTGCCCCACAATACTTTTAACAAATGCCTTTTCGTCGACCCCAAAAATTCATATCTATTCGCAATTTGATGCAGGATATCGTATTTTAAAGCCCATAAAAAACTACAGGAGACGTTCATTGGCTGCCAAGGGCTTCAATTGAATTCACGCGCTCAATATCGACATTGCATTTCAACCACCCGAATATTATTGCTCCACATACTCAAACCATAACATTTTTGAATTTGCCGCCATGGACAACCAAGCCGAACGCACAAGACGAGAGCTCTCGAGCGCTAAGAAAGTTAAGATCATTCAACTGCTCCAACCCTTCCTCCGCGGGGGCAAGCTGGCCCATGGCGCACTGAGCAGAACTGCTCAGCAGCTCAACATTACCCGTCAAACCGTGGCCCACGTTTGGCGTCTGTTCTGCAACCGAGGAACCATTGCCTCGCACAAAGTCGGAAGGGTTGGACAGAAGGAAGCCCCGGTATACGCCTGAGCAAATTCAAGCCCTCGTACGTGCCTTGCCCACCGAACAACGTTCAACCATGAGAGACATCACCGTGGCGACTGGCATATCCATGGGCACACTCTGTCGACACCTCAAGAAGGGAACGTTCCAGCGCCGATCCTCACGCATCAAGCCGACACGTTGGCTCTTGTTGGCGTCCTCACGGACGCCAACAAGAGCCAACGTGTCCAATTTTGCCGTTGAATTCGACTCCCTGTGGGATGTCATTCACATCGACGAGAAATGGTTCAATGCGGAGAAGGATCAACGCAAGGTGTACCTGGTGCCTGGCGAGTCCCCACAGCGGCGCTCTTGGAAGAGCAAGCGATTCATTACGAAAGTGATGTTTCTTGCGCCCGCCGCTCGACCCCGCTACGACGTGTCCCGTGGCGCTGTCTTCGACGGGAAGGTCGGGATGTGGCCCTTCGTGAGTCTAGTTCCTGCCCAACGCCGCTCACGGAACCGTCCCGCTGGCACACTCGTCACGGCTCTGGTGAACGTCAATGCCACGATCTACCGAGAATTCATCGTCAACAAGGTCGTACCGGCTATCAAGGCTTCCTTCCCCAGTGCAAACAAGCGTGTTGTTCTTCAGCACGACAACGCGACGCCGCATGGATCGATCACTGACGCTGTGCTTGCGAGCGTTTCTAAGGATGGGTGGACCTTTGTTATGCGTCAACAGCCACCGAACAGCCCTGACCTGAACGTGCTTGACCTTGGTTTCTTCGCCTCGATTCAGTCCCTGCAGTACAAGTCGATGAGCCGCACTGTGGACGACGTCATTCGTTCCACGTTGGCTGCATTTGAGCATCTTAGCTATGAGAGTCTGGAGAATGTCTTCCTTACCTTTCAGGCCGTCTTGCGCCTTGTCCTCGAGCATGATGGGGACAACCACTTTAAGTTGCCCCACCTGAAGAAGGCGTCCTTGCGACGCGCTGGACTGCTGATGTCCAATGTTTCATGCCCTGTGTCGCTTCTCGTAGGCTAGGATTAATATCCAATGAATTCGTTGCATTCCATTGTGAGCCAATAATATGTCTTTGTTCACAGTAATGAGGAAAAAGTGTGTTTCTCCTTTGTTAAAAGTAATGTGGGGCAGAGGAAGTACTTGTTATATTTTGATTGGATATAGCACCTTTCGTTTACACTAATTAGCCAATGAAAGATGTGAATGACGAGCGCATAGTGTTTATCCCGATTTAATCGAAATCCAAGCACCTGAAACTCTCCTGTGCTAATATCATTAAACTTAGTCTCCAAAAATGCCACCCTCAATATTCTAACAGAATAAGTGTATTTTCATTTAAATATCCCAGCAGAATATTTTTATGCAATTAAATCACCGATCCCAAAATCCCTATTGTATATAAGACATATTAGAAGAAAAATATTTAATTCCCATGAATAAACGATTTTTATCAAAATGAATCCACAACAACGAAAATTCCATTGTGTCCAAGACCCCGAAAACTATCTTGTGCAAATATCCAATGTATGCAAAATCTCTGAAAACTACGCCAATACATTATTCAAAAAAGGGAATTAAGTCCCAGAAATATCCAGACGAAATAGTTATTATCGATATGAATCCACTTCCCCCGAAAACTCTCTACAAATATGAACAGAGTCTCTTAAAACTTTAATCGCCACTATTCTTGCAGAAAATGAAGTAAATCCCAGAAATATACTAACCGAATATGTATTCTGCGAAAATTCCCACTGTCAATATTTTGCACATAAGTCGAAATACGTAGGAATCGTATGAAGAAATTAAACAAATAGTAGGAAACATATCCCTACAATTTCGATTTTCTCAGTATCAAATGTGGTCATCCGCAACGATTTAACTTGGTTTCACTATCGAATTCAGCGGAAACAACCGGATAGATATATTCAATCTCTTTGATGAATTCGTAGGAAGGATCTTCCTACGATGTGGATAGCCAATCAAATAGCTCAAAAACAGAAAAAGGGGACCAATAGCACAAAGTGATGGAAGGCTCTCATTCATCAACATGAGTACCAACAGCGATTTCACGATCGAAGAAGCGCGACGCAGTCGCATATCGGAGAGCACCCGGCTCGGATACTTGTCCGGAATTAGGCAGGTAGTAAACTGGGCAGTCATGGCAGGGAAGCCAGAGCCCCTGATGCCAAGTACCGAGCAAGAGGGTCGCATGACCTTAGATCTGCGTGTGTTTGCGTACGAGAACTTCTTGGAGTTCATTGTCTGGACTGTGCGGGAGCGAAACGTTGGCCTGGGCGCACTGAGTGGCTACCGCAGTGCAGTCAAGAGTCTGTACATCGATCAAGGTGTAGTTCTCCCCGAGTCATACGATGGCGACATGAAGGTCATTTTTTCGGGTACATAATTTCACATATTTATCGTAAGAGAGTAATATGGGTTTAGGAATTCGAAAGTCTGTCGCCCAAAACCTTCAGAGTGGGTCCAAGGAATTCACCGGCAAGCGACCAACGTCGTTTTCGGTGTTTGAGCATCTGGGCGCGGTGAGCATGGACCTAACCGATTGCGGTTTTACGCATTTGTACCTTGTTCTCTCGTGGAACTTGATGTGCCGCTCTAAATCAACGGAGACGATACGGTATAAATATATGTAGTCATTTCGAAACATGCACGTATGAATAAAGCGGTAGATTCGAGCACATGTCGTGCGAGGACGATGCCATTGGGTTCGTCTTTCACAAAACCAAGACGAGCCAAGAAGGTCATATCAGTTTTGAAGTTTTGATGGCATTCCATGGAATCATATCTTTGATTTATTTGTAGGAACAAAAAACAAGGACCCAAAGCATTGCTTTGCAAACCCGTTAAAGCCGCAAGTATGCTTGTTTCTAGCGTTGGGAATTTACTTGGCGTGTAATTCGCAAATCATGCCAACCAATTTATTTCCTGGTTC